>UELX01000458.1:0-77434 GCA_900480035.1 Eupelmus urozonus
TGGAAAGCTAATCGAATATTATTAAATAAATTTCAGATAAAACTATATTATTGATCGCCATTTACTTTTATCAAAAACTTACGCAAGATAAAAAAGAGATATAATTTATATTTGTACTAAATAATTTATATAAAATAAAGACAATTGTAGTTATAGAAATTCTTATTTTTTCATCATAAAAATTACTTTGTGAATGTAAAACGGAAAAAACGATCAAATTAGACAAGAGACGATGAGAGCTTTTCTCTTTGAGTTTATAAGAAATTTTCGTATATTTGATATCAGCGTAAACAATTAGTTGTTAGAAATTCGAGAATATGTAAAATATAATTTCAACAAATAATTGATATTTTATTTTAAGGATTTGAATTAAAGAAATTGCATTCATGAAAATAGATTTTAAGGAATAAAATAAAACTACCATTTCGTATGAAAAGTATAACAGTAAAGCTATGATATTTTTAAATTTTATTTTAAATTAATAAAAAAGAGACGTAAAACGAAAGTGAGATTATTTCAAAGAGATATCCATGTATTATCATATACATTCATTTTGATAGTATTTTTTCTGATAATAATTTGTAAAAAAACTAAAATATCTTTAAATGCATAATCATGTATCCTGTTGATAACATTGATAAAATTAATAATGTTAGCAAAAATATGGCTCGTGCAAATGAAATATATCTATTTTAATGCGACGAAGGGTATCCATGTCTGTTCCCCTCTGCTTCTCGAAGTCCGAGGAGATATCTGCGGATTTTTGTATAATGTGTATTTTCTTATAGTCTGTGCAGACACTTTTTAGCAGCTTGACCCGAATTAATGTACCGTGAAATGTTTGCTCGACGAGTAGGATATTGCGTGGACGAAATTTGCACTCATTCACAAAGCGATATATTTTATACTTCGTGATTGTACACCGTCTGTATTTAGAAAAAGATAAAACATCGGAAAATTTAGCTTTTTATACGAAAATTAAAAAAAAATGTAATGAATTTTGAAGAGAAAAAATCGCGCGAACTTGTTCCTACGGAAAAAAAAGCCGACTGATCCTCTTCGCGTATTATTCATTTGACATAGTTACAAACATATAGAAACATCCAATCACATATAGAACCATCCGATCATTTTCTCCAGGAATTTGAAGATTTTAATGACGTTCCTTAAAATTAGTGAAACAATCATCAAATTTTAAAAACATAAAATAATATAACAAGCCTTGGATTTAGAATATTTTTTATGTTTTCGTGAAAGTGTCCAAAATAAGTTATGACTCTTACAAAATGTGCTTAAATGTGATTATAATCTTTTTAAGAGTTTCAGATGATTGTTCCTATAATTTAAAATATTTGAAATCGTCCATTCCGTTCGTCTGCGGAACATCTGATACTATCCGAAGCATGACACGTTTCAAAATGAATTCCTGCTTCTCCGAATCGCTTGTAAAAGTTAACGGATATGCGAATTAGCCAAGGCAATGTGAATTCTGGTCACTCGGTTAAACAGCGATGGTCGAGGGCATTTGAAAGCAGTTGCGGGCATTTTTCATTTATTACAGATGGACAATTTATATAATTAGGAGTAATCGAAAAGTTAAATAATAAATTTTATGAATATAATTTGTTATTATAAAATTGTTTTCTGCAATAAATCATTAATAATAAAAAATTTAAATAATCAAAATTATTAAATAAAATAATAACAAAATCGATATCATCAATACTATGAAAGAAATTCGAAAAATGCCCATGAATGCTATAAAGATAAACGCGAAGCCAAAGAGAAAGTTGATCTTTGCCCTCTGTACACACCGCGAAGAATCATGCTAACTTCCGAGGAAAAAATCGGCAGTACAAATTATTGAATATTTTTACTGTGTCTCGAGCCGAGGACAAAATGAAACTGGAAAATGTAAGATCCATTGGTTTGTTCAGAGAAACAGCAAAAAAGTGAAAGAAAGAACGATTTTCATGCTCGGGAAACTATTTCACTTATGTTTTGCGAACTGCACATATATTGACTTTGGCCTTGACATGGATTTTGGAAATCTAAATAAATATAAAGAAATTCCCGTGATAAATAATAAGAAGAAAAAATAAATTAGTTTTCATAATAGAAAGTCAATACATGCATGGTTTGCTTGACATAAAGAGTGCACGCGTATGTGTGTTTTGTATGTTGAATGTGTGTGAGTGCGCAATGACCCGCCTGTACTATGTATTATACCGTACATACAATACGAAGTATTTTCTAAGTTCTGCAGTATAAGCGTTTTATTTCCAGCGTGCCGAACTTTTTTTTTGACCCTAAAAAATCAACGCTCTTCGCTAAAAAAAAAGCTCGCGTTGTGGGAACGAGAGAAAAAATATGATTTTCTTATTGCATGTAGCTAAAAAACGTTAAATGGCAATGCTGTCCCTCTTTTGTACATTATTATATATGGCATGTAAAGTTGATCGATCACTATTACAACCTTATTAGATTATATTATAGATATATATATTGTAATATTAATTATTATTATGCGAAAACAGAAAAAAATGAAGTATTTGTTATATTAGGCGCGCGCTAGACCGAAAAGCTGTAGCTTATCAGACATGCGCTATATTTGCGAGAGAAAGAGAGAAAGGACAATTAAATAATGTACTTTTTGTCAGGATGGTGTGAAAGGAAAAAAAAAGACGTTCAGAACACTAAATACACGGAAGGTTTATAAACTTTTACACAATACCTAGTAACGCTCTTTGCATTTTTGCATTCTTCGCTCGTGAACTTTTTGTACTTTTCTAAAAATACATCGTTTGTTCGTCAGTTAAATATCGCATCCGACCATTATATTTATTCTCTCAATTTTTCTTTTTTAATATTTATATATACTTTGTTTTTTGTGATTCAACGACAATCAGGTACGACTACGGCTCTACATGTTTGTTTTTTAATTTGGTACTTTTCTGCTTCAACGATGACTTTCTCCTTGTCACGGTTTCGTCGGGCGCGGGGAGCTCGCCGGCTCCTGTGCGTGTTCAGACTTGATTCGACTGATCATCGTCTCGGTATCCCGACTCCGGACAGCGGCGGGCTGCAGGAGCGAGGGGCAGCCTGACTGGCGTCGCCGCGATGTTGTCCCAAAGGCCTGGCAAACGAGAGCCGTCCGAGCCGTTGCACTGCATTCCTGCAACAAGGAGTTTTGTCATTTTTAAATTCGAATTTTAGTTTTGAAATATTTAGCGTTAGTTTTATTTTAATGATTTTGCAGTATTTGTTTTTTATAGTTTATGTATTTTATGCTGGAAAACATAAATGAATTTTTTTTAATGTTGGATAGACTCTGTAGTAAGATATAAATTCTAATTACTTTCGATAATTTTAATCAAAATTTTAATCGACGAAAAGTATTAAAAATTTATAATTATTATTTATTATTATTTATGTTATTGAATTTTAAGAAATATCTTGCAATTACTAAAATCATACCGGTAAAACCCGGTTTTACTATGATTCATGTATAAATGCTAGTTTGGTGGTATAAGAATTTTCTAAAGACATTGCGCGGATGTCTGCAGATCACAATTTTATTTTTTTTACATTTGAAACATTAGTTAATATTATTAATATTTTTTAAACGGGACTTAGAAAATGAAAATTCTATCCATTAATTGGTTTCTGAGAAGATAAGTTAGTTATTAGAACTTTCAAATTGGCATAATTTTCTACAAGGATCAATGTTAATTTTCCGGTGACTCGCAATTTATAGATGTATACATGTAAGTACAGCTACAGTTGAGAAATAAGAGCGAAAACGTATTTTATGCATAAAAGTATGATTCATTAATTTCATTTTCAATTGTCTTGATTCTGATCTAGCGTTTTTTTTGTTTTTAAAGCTACTTATGAATCATGAAAAAATACATACAACACAAATCAAATAGGTTTAACGAGTAATTAGAAACTATTGTAAATGATAATATCTTAAAGCTGCATACCTAGAGGAGCAACTTCATAAAGATCGTGAAGAGCTGCAATCCGGACCTTCGTCCATTCGATGCTCTTATAATTATCCGAGATTCCCTTTTCGTTGCTCGTTCCTTGGCTCTCCCACTCCCGCATATACCGGAAATACGTTCTCAATGCGTCATCGCTTATAGCACTTTTGCAAACCTACGAAAAAACAGTGCGGAGTAGAAAATTTTTTACGTGCATTCAGCTTGATTTTAAATCGCTCTTTATAAAAAGCAAAGCGCTGATTAAAATCAAATTACGATGCGTTATTCTACCTCAAGTTTCGAGTTTGGATAGTAGTGGATGTAATTAACGCACATCTCGTCGGAAATCGCGAAACCTCCGAGGGTGACGTTCTTTCTGTCTAGAGTTTCGTATGTGCAGGTCGTTATTAACGAGTCGCCCTAAAAATAAAATGAGCTGTAAATCTATAATTTATTTAAAATTTTTAAAATCATAATTAATACAACTAATTAGTAAGTAAATCGTTAAAATTTCTATGAATTTTCCAATTTAAAAAATTACAAAGTAAATACCGATCAATCTGAATGAATAAAGTTTTCAAATCAAAATACAAAACAATTCCAATTTAAATCCAATGAACAACAAACAACTTAAACCTTTTGAAACCCCTTCAAATCAAAGCCAAAAATTCACTTCTCCTCCCACCCTCATCTCTCTACTCTATCCCCTCTAAAATCTCATCTTTAAACGACCCCCCAAAAAAACCATTAAAAATCACTCTGTTATATACCGGCAAAACAGTGACGGGCCTCGGGAGCAGCCTGATCTCCTGGAAATGAGTTGAATAATGGTTGTCGTAGTTTAGCATCGGCAGCTCCTCACCATCCCTGACGTGTCGGGTTGCTACTTTCCTACCAGTCAAATGAGTGTGCAGCTGAGAGCCGAAAATTCTGATTCCAGTCTGGGATAATCCGACCCCGGTGCACTCGGCGATGCAGTGGCCCGACAGTGTGAATGCTTCCTGAGAGTGATTAAATGCGAGAAACGTGATTCATTGAGTGAGAAGCGATCGGAAGGAATGTTGGATTTTTCTTAGTTGAGTTGGTGGTTGATTCGTTTGTTTTTAATGGGAATAATTTTTAATAAAATATTATGAATAATTATGAATAATTCTGCATAAAGGTTGCCTAATATTGAGGTTTTTGGTTAAACTTACTTATTTCTTATCCGATTAGTATTTGTTCCACTTTACGTAATAAACTATTTAAGTTTTTAGCAATAGGCTGCCTAGAGTTTTTGCACATAAAAAAAGTACTAAATTTAGATTTGCTATTACCAATAAAAACCACAAATGCTTCCACAGTTCCTCATTTCTTTTACACAACAAAAAGTCAAGAAAACAAAAAACTTAAAAAAAAACAACATATACTCCACATAACAATAAAAAAAAACCTCACCTGTCCCGGCGGTATAGCCATTTTGTCGGTATACTCAAGCCCGAGCTCGATCACACCCGCATCGTACTTCCTGAGGCTTTTGGTAAAAATGAAACGAATACCCGACGAGTCGACATGGCCAGCTTGAAGTTCTGGATTATTGTAGTGGACTTCTAGCATGACGTGACGATTGAAATTTTCACCACCGATGGGCAGTCCGGCTTCTTCTGGGTAGACGAATGCATCCGCGCCCATCGCCCAAGCTGCTAGTACTTTTTTGCAGATCTGCGTGCATATTGCGGGGGTAGTGTAGGTGAAAAATTGGTGGTTTTGGGGAGGAAAGTTGTAATACGTATTATATTGTATAAAAAGAAATTAACGTTCGCTTAAATGTTAGCAATTGGGTTTAAATCTAGAATTAATTATGATAGTACTTAATCAATAACCCTCATTTATTTATTTTAAATTATTAATCTTTGTATTTACTCAAATTTTGAAAAAGAATTCATTAGTCGCAATAAAAAAGAAAAACTTTCAACTAAAACTTTATGAGATAGACTACATTACAATAATAGCTTCTTAAAACGACACACGTTATATAAGAGAAACAATGTTTTGCCTAGTGGAAAATATCAGAGTAACTGTAACTAAAATACAAGAAAAAAAATAAATAAATGTTTGAAGTTTAAAGTAGAAACAAAAAATAAAATATGAGAAAGCAAAGTAGTTAATTTCGCACAACGATACTTATAATTGGTTAAGCTCATCCGTACAAAACACACATTTCTATTTCAGACACGGCAAACGTTAAGAACTAGTCCACATAAAGGAGTAAGCCAAAGGAATAACTTTATACATAATACTCATCCATCTATTATTTGTTAAACATATAAGAAATGGAATAAAATGATAAATATCTCAAATTAAAATACTTGCTTGAAAAAATAAAATATTCAATTAAGTTAATTAGAAAGCAATCAACAAAAAACTAAACTAAATCGAAATCAATAAAATCCTTTGTAAGTTTGGTTAACATATGTAACGAACCTGAGTTCGTTCTGGACGATTAGGAGAATCGCAGGGTCCATTGTAAAGGGGCACATCCAGATCAGCGGGTCCAGCACAATGGAAAACTTCCATATGATGGACTAAATGCTCATTGCCCTGCTGTATAGCTGGCCCAAACTGAAGTATGTGATGTCTACATACATCCAAAATTTAAAATTCATTTCTGCTCAATAATTGCTTATTAAAAAACAAAGTAATTAAACAAATTTATAACGATAAAAAAAAATATTTATTTTTAAAAATTACAGACTCGAGGAAAAAGATAATGTCCAAGATTAAAAAGTTTCTTTTCGCAACAAACATTTCCAATTGGGAATCACTGATCTAATTGCTACATTATCTTATTATTCCAAACCAACGGTACCAATAAATCCAGCCAAAAAATTTCACGGCCACTACAAAAACTTGTTTTACAACCGCCGACAATATATTTCTCATAATCCAGCGATCACCTTATCAGATGTGCAGGGCACATAAATCAAGGCATCGGCGCTTTTATCAATCGCGGAAGATTGCAAGCCTGTACTAAAAAACGACAAGATATGATACGCGTCTCGCGGCTATCCACTCCGATTATATTAGAGGAAGCTCGAGTATTATAAAACCCAGTATCTGTCTTACATAAAAACAAGACGCGTCGCACGCTTCGAACTCGCGTTAATTACTCGATTTATCGCTAAACGATCGGCAACGTTTCCTCGATGTCAAAAAGTGCACGTACATCTTTAGTACGGCTACCTAATTAAAGCTACCATGCTAATCCTAGTCTCCAAGAAACTCACAAATCTAAGACCCAGCATAAAGTTCATCTGGAGCGACCGCGCCTCCACTTGATATACAAACTTTTGCCTTTCAATCGGCAAAGTAACGTAAAAGAAGTGCGAAAATTGCTCTTACTTTCTCTTTAAGGAGGCAGGAAGCTTTTGGACGCGGCACCAGTAGGTAGTCTCGACGTTCGGCACCTGGACTTTGTCAGCCAGGACCTCGTACTGCCAGGAGTCTTGGGGGAACTGCGGCTTTGTGTGGTGAACCCGGAGAAGCTCGGTTCTTGACATCCCTGAGAATTTGGCTTCGCTTGCCTGGAGGCCAGCTAGAGCGGTTAGAGGACCGGCTCCCTTCAGCCACACCACGTGAGTTGTGCCTCTCTGTTTTTTTTGTTGGAGAAATTTTTTTTATTTATTGAGGGTTGTGGGTTTGATTCTTGGGGTGTTTGTGATGTTGGTAGAGAATTGGAGTGAATGATGAATGTTTTGTTGAAAATGATTGTAGTTTTGGTGGCGGTGTTATGGAATTATGTAGTTTTTAAAATGTTTATTAGTTTTATCCAGATAGCGCATAACGTTTGTTAAACGTTACAGTTTATTAGAATACCTGTATATCAAAATTATAATACCACAGCATTAAACTTTTTTTGCTATGAGCGTAAACTATGATGTTGCGTAAAATTTATAAAAATTTAATTTTGTTAACTTTATAATTGTCTGGTACCTCAATAACGTAATCGTGCTCATCGCAAGTATCGAATTTTCTTGTGAACGTAAACTTGGTTACGTTCCCTCGCTTTTTCCACTCGAAATTCTCGCAATCTTGTTGCTCGTCTAAGATCAATTTCCCATCGGCGTCGCTCCAGGCATCCTTAAATATCGTTATGTTATTTTACCAAGGCAGTTAGTATTAAAATATATTTGCTTTTCCCTAAAAGTTAAGGTTTGAATCTACCTTAGTACAATTCACACCTTGTGAATGTAATTTTTAAGATTTATTCACATTGTCTTGTAAGGTGTAAATTTCAATAACTTTAAAATGCACATCTCAAAAAGGGTAAATTTCGCTTAGATGCGAATTTTAAGATAGATTCACATTGAGAGAGTAATAAGCTTATTTATTTTAAGAAGCAAAATGAATTATCAAATTTCATTTTAAATAAAAATAAAATATAAAAAATAGTTTGTAAGTAAAATATATTTTTTTGTTATTAAAAGTACCTGTAGATGTGTCTCACGATGCCAGTCGACCCATAAAATACAATAATCGGCTGGTTTTAATTCACCGTAATTTGAAAAACCTATGGCGAACCATGAATATTCTTCTGCAGCGTAATGCACTTCAGCTATTATTTGTTCACTCGTTAAATCAACCCTGTATCAATAATATATAAAATCTTTATATTACTTAAATTTAAAATTCATTTTCTATTATCAATCAGCATGTTTACTAATAAAGAAAAGTTTCCACTTTTTTATCAAACTTCATGAACTTTCAAAACTAAAATTAAAAAATTTTCAAAACTGTCTATATCGTTTTTATAAAACCAGACACACACATTTTTCCAATCAAAACTACGAGTAACTATCTTCTAAACTAAAACGCACATCGCGCAAACTCCAGTCCTCATTAAACCTCCTCTCAACTTCTCCAACTGCCAAACTCAAAAAAGAACACACCCGATCCCGCCACATCTAAAATCCCCTCGTTAAAAACAAACTTTCCACTCTCCCCACCCCCTCACACTTTCAAAAACCCAAAAAAATCACCTCCAATGCAGCGTAGCCTCCGAACCAAGCGGCACCGAGTGCACATCCATCTGAGCACCATCGTCGTGGCCTGCACGCCTCCCAGCCACGAGGCAGCAAGCCTCGAGGAAGGCGAGCACTCCGAACAATAGTTTCTTCATTTCTTACGAGATTTCCGGGAGGGCGGCTGGATACGAACTGCGCGCTTCCGAGGGACAAGCCGGAGGGTGGCTGTGGAGGGACGAAGTCGAGAGGCGCGCGCGCAGGCTCCGATTTCGCGCGATTTCGTGATCGGGGTAGGAGGGTTCATGGGGGAAGTGTTACGGCTGTTTGGGTGGTGGGATGGTTAGTGGGTTATGGGGTGATTATGATTATAGGTTTAATTAGTACATGTGTACTGATTTGAATGAGTGCGGAGGCGTTGGTTATGATTGTTCTTTTATAGGGTTGGTGATTTTGAACGTACGAATATTTCATTTTGTAGTTGTTATAGTTATAGTTTCCAATTATATCTATTCAGATAAATTACAAAATTTAATGGAATTGTATCGAATTAAAATTCTGATGTAATTTATTAGCATAAATTAATCAATGATTATAATGATATTATCCTGTAGTTTTGATTAAATGGCATTAAAAGGGCTTAAATATAAGTACTTATCCAATCCAAACCATTAAACATTTTATATTAAATGCATAAAATCATTCAAAACAATTTATACCATCTATTATTTTATACATCATACACACATTAAACTCGGATGCACATAAAACAATAAACACATCAGCCACAAACAAGCGAATAAACTATAAAAGTAATAAAAACCCCATCCCCACCAACAATTAAATGAAAACGCCCCCGCGCGAATAACTCCTCGGAAAAAAGCGCGCCCGACTTCGAAAGCCACCCCCTGAAATATTCCACAATATCGAGGCACGCTCCCCCCGAGGCGCTCGAATAATAAAAAACGCGCGCGATCCTCGGGATCCTCTTTGAGGAATGCGCGCCGGCGCTGGCTCCGGCGTCGAATGAAGAATGGTCATATTGCATTCCCGGGGACAGACGCGTGTTCCGCAATGAACCGCAATCAAGAAATTCCAGGGCATATACTTTCGTAGGTATATATATCGGGCGTCGGCGCCGACGTCAGGGAGTCTACGTGCTTTTCATACGAAAATTATGGGAGCAGCTTCATTTTCGCGCGAGGCACGGCTGTGCGTTTGAAAGTATTTGGGAGTTTGTGTGGGGTAGTAATTTTTGGGGGAGGGATTTTTTATTAAAGTTGCGATTTGTGGGCAGGCATTTTTTCACGTTCTGGGGAATAGATGCGATTGTTTTTTAGATAGTGTCTGGACGATAGAGTATAGGTTGGTGAGGAGTTTAGAGTAAGAAAGTTTGTAGTGGAATTGAAAAGCTGTTGACTTGAGATTGAAGAATTATTACAGATGCGTCCTCGAATAGTAAACAATACAGTGGCATTTTTTTATATATAAAAATATTTACAGATTACAAAATTGTAAAAAGTTAAACTAAATAATATTGAAACAGTAAAAGTAAAATCTCTCAACACTAACAAATTAAGAGTAGCTATCAAAAACTTTAAATATCACACTCGCTAAATATCTTCAATTTTTAACCATCACAACCTCCCCAATTCTCCCCAAAACATCTCAATTCCCTCCAAAAAAAACTAAAACCCACCATCAAAAAGCTCGCCCCTCTAAAGTTCCTTCAACCCAAAAACCCAGCCTGCAGCGAAGCCAAACCAGCTCCTTCCTCTTCTTCACTTCAAAGGATTTTGACCTGAGCGCTTAGTTTGAAGGGAGAGAGCCATTATCCGCCCGTCTCTCACGCACATGTGCCAAGTGAAAATTAATGCTCGAGTCCCGAAAGCGGCTGGATCTCGTCCTTAGAAGCGAGGCAGGACGCAGCCGTTTTGTCTCGCGCGTTCGTATAATATAGACCGACCGGCTCAACGACCCCGCCAGGATCTCGTTTCTTTTTCCTCTCACGCTGCGCTTCTCCTGCGCTCGCGTATGACTTTCGGCCTTGCATTAGTATATAGCCCCGGGGGCAGGATCGCGTTTTTTATTTGCCGCGTGCGTGTGTCTGGAGAGTTTCGGGTGGGACTGGGAGTAAGCAGGGTTTTATTTTAGTTGAGCCTCGGATTTATTAATGGAGGGTTTTTCTTTTTTTTGGTGTGGGATCTTTTTGTTGGATTAGCAATGAAAAAACAGTTTTAATGATTTTGGAAATTTTATTTTTGCTTTTGAAAAACATTTTTATCGTAATATAAAAACGCTACTGTTTGCAAAAAAAAAACAAGATAGTATTTTTCCCGAGACTGGGGAAAACAGATGGAATGAGAATTATTGATTCTTGAAATGATATACTGAAGTTACTTAGTTTACCTATGTCTGAGTACATATTTTAATTCTGTGTATCATTACTTTTCCTTTTAGTAAGCCTTGGAGTAATGCTAAGTCGATATCTGTGTAGTGTCATATATTATATTTAATACTTATGTTTATCTTTTATAAGAACTCTAATTTTTTTATATAAACATTCAAAGAATGATAGGATAAACTGATTAAATGTATTACATAAAAAATCCGTAGATCAATAAGTATAATAATGTATATATAGTTATATAATATAATATAAAATAACTGCATATCTTACTTACAATTAAATACATAATCTTATACTTACGATCGTTGTAGGTGCAATTAAACCTTATAAAAAATTTACATTTATCGAGCAAATTAAATAATGCTATAACAAGTGCCTTATTTTCTTGCACTTCTCAAACGTGTAATGAGTTATCGAGATGCCTACGACTCCGACGAATACCTGTCATTCTTTATCGATCAGATAATTAATGTTCGATGAGTATATTGACAAAATTTTACGAATTCTTTTCTTCTTGATTAATTATAGTAATGCAAAAATATGATGCAGAAATATTTGTTAATTTACTAACGAATATCATAATAAACTCAACTGCAGTACTTATACCTATAGATTCTAATAAGCGCGATGTCAGTCGATTGAATCGAGACAAGTTTAAGATGAAGTTTGCCCGCCGGCGAAATGAGCTTAGATTGAGGCTGATTGAAAATTTTAAGAGCCATAGTATAACTCGACGAGTAACCTCGCCCATAATCATTGATTAACTCGTCATTTTTCTAGAAACTCGTTTTAATTTCGTGAAATCATTAATAAAAATAAGATTAAAACATAATCAGATAGACAACCAGGTATTGATTTTTTTTTCTGCTAAGCGTTGAAAATTTTGGAATTTTCATGGTCTGCCCTTGATGTTGAATTATACTATTTCTAATAGAATTTTCTTATTGCATTACATTTTACAAACTGACACAGTAGTGATTGGTTAATCTCGCAGTTATCTTGCGATTGAATTTTCTTAGATCTTACTGCCTTGTTTGTACAAAAGGTATAATCAATTTTTTCCTGGAAATGAATTAATACTATAATTGCAGTAACTGTCGTAAGCTGTCCCAATTTAATCTTTTCCTACCAAAACTCAAAAGTCATAAAAACCAAAGTGAAAGATAAGATAAAAAGACAGTACACGCGACCTAAATCTAACACACCAGACCGTTCCAAAAATAGGATTTTCCTCCCAAAATACGTTCCACGCTGCTATTATTAGACCCCACCTTCACCGGCCGTCCCATACTCCAAAACTTCATACCACACATGAATGAAACCTAACACAGCCAAACTCCCCAGAACCAGCATCACACCATCAATTGCAAAACTTTTTTGCCGCGTCAATTAAATTACCAATACGCTCGTAATTAAAATCATGCTCGCGTGCTCATGAAAAATGCGCTAAGCTCGCACCAAACGCTCCCGACGATCTCCCACATATACTCAACTCGCACGTGATTTCCTTGACCATCGCCCGTACACGTGTACGCGCGCGTACGTATCAGCGGAATCATTTTTTTTCCCACGGCGACGTGAGGACGCCGAGTTCTTTTTTTTCTCCTACGCTCAGCGAATCGCTGGATTACTTTTTTTTTATTCTCGGGACACGAGGCGTGTGTATCAGCGTGCGCGATTTCGTTGAATATGCAGTTAAACGGGCGCGTGCGGCTGAGATTTGGAGGTGTGTGTGTGTGTGTGTTGGTTTGTGGGAGGTGTTGCATATCGCGTGTGTAAGATGCAGCGCTTTGGATTTTGAGAATGATTGTTTCGGGTAGGTGTTTTTTGGCGATTTTTTTTAATGATAATCGGTACGGTAGATAAGGACTGAGGTGATGATGTGATAAAATTTGAATAATGAATCAACAAATCTTCTTGAATGATGTATATTGCTGCTTTTATAAATGATCGAACCACTTTAAATTGTTATAAGCATTGACATTAGAGAATATATAAAAATTTTAAATATAACAATTGTATGCACTTCTTGTATGTACATGCATATCTTCAATGTAGTATAAATAAAAATATTTTTACTTTATTATCAGATTCAAAATGAAGATAATAAAGACGTAAATGTATAAATTCTCAGATTAAAACAATATTAATCTCATTTTAAATAATAAACATTTGAAATAATATTGTAATATTTTTAAACTTTAACATACATAATATCAGCAATGTCTTATTATTTAGAATGATCAATGATAAAGGAAGAACATTTTTTACTCCTGTGTATACTCGTTATATAAATTTTCTACATACAATTTACATGTTTCTTTTCTATCGCATTGAAAAAAAAATGCTTAAAAAAACTCAATCTGTAAATCATACTATTAAGCTACTAGTTTCCTAGTAGGAAAATTGTGAAAAAAACTGTACCTATACTTTACTATTAACTGTAGCACAATGTCAAAATGCCCTCATATGGCAAACTTTAACAAACTGTTTTAAGTGAGTTGAATATCCAAAATATATCTATTTTAAAAAAAAATTATTTATAGAAGGATTAAAGTGATAATTATTCACAAATTTATTTCGAGTCTACTTCTATTTTTATATTAGTTAGTAATACCATATTGAATCTATAATTTGGCACAATGTTAATTTCCACTCATTAAAGAAATTTTCCTTAATATCGTTCCCAATTTAGATTCTGTTTAGATTGAATTCGGCTGCACTTTGAGTCTACTTAAGTTTTACTTTGAAAATGTAGTTTAGCTCTAGATTGGGTTTATTTTGGCATCACTACGAACACAACTTGGTGTTAATAGATCAATGGTTTATATCTAATGAGGCAGGGGATAGCTGTTATGTAAATCTAAAGTTAAGTATAATAAGTTAAGTTAATATATAATTAATTTGCGGCAATAAATAAAAAAAAAAAAAATTATCCTTTCTACCTATAAAGTACATATTGGTCAGTAACTTAGGAAATAAAAAGGTCAAAATCAGCATCTTAAAACAAAGACGATTACGAATGCCCGATAAATTAAATTTCGAGAACTTTGGTAAATGGTTCAGGAATCGTTTTGATTAATAGCTCTCAGACGTCTTAAATAGAGCACAATGGAGTCGCAGAAGGCTATATGGGTTTTTGGTTCTGACAGGGGTTTCCGGATGCCGCGCATACCATAGGGTTACGAATTCTCGGTATCGGTAGAATTAAGAAAATTTTAATACAGCATCGTTGAAACATTATTTGTATTTGTATAACAGAAGTCTATTACTTTTTTTATTTGCAAATTTTATTATAAATTCTGCTATAAAATATTAAGCATGGTGTATAACTAGACTACATAAAGTTCCCAAAGATAATAGTCACAGCTTAGGGAATTCTAAACCGTGATTAAACCTTTTATTTGAATTTTTTGTAGTTAAAATTTTTATTAATAATATGATTATCAGTATATATCACATTCAAATAATATTAAAATACACTGTATAAATTTAGACCAATAACATCCAAATAATACCGTGAGTAACAACAAAATCTTTTCATATTCTTTTTTAGTTAAATCGCGTAAAAGGGCACTCGCAACATTCCCTTTATACAAAAGAAAAGAAAAGCAAGTGAAACCCGCGTAAAAAATGGAGCAAAAGAAAAGATGTAGCGACCGTGATCGGAGGAAAGAAAAAAAGATAAAGAATTAAAAAGGGAGAGAGCGACGTCGCGGCAAAACGAGACAACCATACAAAAAGGCGAGAAGGGGAAGAAGCGGATCGGTTAAGGCTGCTTCTTTATTCGCGGATTTCAGTGATTTTGAAGGTAGATCGAGCGTAATAGAATAGTTTGCGTGTCTTGATATTTCTAATGGTTTTGTTGTATCTTGATTTTATGTAATATACGTTGTTATATGAAATTTGCAATGAAAATTGAAATAATTGAAAAAGCCTCCGGCAGTTTCATTGCATCGGGGCAATCACAATTAATTGATTGCTAATTGTTGATCACAATTATAAGTTTTTTGTTAAAAATCTTTTGAATCACTTAAATATCTTATTGATTATTGATTCTCAATAGCAATGAATAATTAACAATCCGTTTCTCTGTGCGATCCACATACGATTAGAAAAAATTAATTCGATTAAAATTCTTTTTTATCTTCACTCTACACATTATCCATCCAACCCGATACTCTAAAGTGTTTATTTAAACTTTAAACAAATTTACACAACCAATTTCCCCTCTAAAAATTAACAAATAACTAAAACTCATCAGCTCCCCAAACCACCAATCACTACACCCTCAGCCTCTTATCCTAAAAAAAAAACACCAATCTCACAAAAAGCCCAGTCTCACTCCCATCACACACACACACCACATCCCAAGACCTCGATCGGTCATGAACCCGCAGCTCACTCGCCGCCAAGCCCACAAATGCAGAAGCAGCCTACAGTCCCCTTAATCCCACTACTAGAGCGACGAGGACACAAAGCCCCCAGACTCGTCTGGCTCTCTCTCTCTCTCTCTCCCTCTCCATCTCTTATGTCCGCACGCAGAGAGAGAGAGCCAGGGCATCGCTTCGCTGCGGCGGCAAGTTGGCTCAGTGTCGGCAGTGCCATCACAGAGCGAGCAAGTCGCATCGTACAAGCGCGGACTCCAGAGTCGGAGCAACTGAGTCCAGCAGCAGCCAGAGGCAGGTCGAGACGCCAACGACGCGGCCCGACCCCCCATACATTTACCTGAGGAATGTGATCACCTTAATGCGACCAGCCTCCGAAGCTCTCGTCGAGACAGCTGAGAGATCGAACACTCGACGGTATGTAAGCTTCCGCCTTTTTTTCCGGAGCACGAGGGCCGAGACACGTGCTGATGCCGTTCGATTAGCGGATTTTTTACTTCGCGCGTTGCGTAAAGGGAGTGGGTTTCGGCATTGACATCTTTTTGAAATGTTTGGGTTGGCGGATGGTCCAGTTTCGATTGATAAAGCGGAGGTTTGAGGTGAGATAGTGCCGAGAGGAAAGCGGGATGGATAGAGTGTCAGTGTGGATTTGAACGATATTTCTTAAAACTATCGAGACGCCGAAAATACTAACGCGCATTTATATAAGTATCTTTTGCCAATATGAAAGTGTCAATATTAATTTAAAAATAATTTTAGAGTCAGCTCGAAAGCGAGAAACTAACGCGAATAGCGCGCTGCAGAAAGCGAGTCACCGCCAGGCCGCAATGCTGCTTTCACACGGTTTTCCTCTAGAGTCCATATACACGCCTCGAAGCGCGCCGCTGTTCGCAGCTAATTGCGGGATTTTGCAACGAGCATAACACTCGGGACATATTTCTGCGCTGTAAAGTATTATTTTTCCAACTCTGGGTTTCGGTTACGTATCGCCGATATACAATTCCTCACATATATTTACCCGACGCTTACGTAGCAGCCTCGTTAATTAACATTTTTATCAATGAACTGTCGCCGATGCACAGAAGCACGCGTACACCAGTAAAACGTCACGTGTGTCGGGACATTTTACAATGAGTCACGTTGGTTATCGGCTTATATTATTGTTTGTAAAACGAGAATTGCACTCTATAGGCGAGGCTTACGAGAATGTTTCCATGTCGCTGCGTTTCGGAGCCAGCGCGCCTACATATCGCAAAGTTAAAATTTTCCCGGCGATTTTGCATCGACGCGTCCCGGTGAAAATCACGTACGCGCGCGTTATTTAACCAAACATTCGCGGAGACGTTGACCGAGGTCTTATAACTATTTGCTCACGTATCGCCCGGCACGCTCCGAAGCGCGCCTATCGCCGCGAAATTCGCTCTTTCTAAATATTCAGAAACTTCGTAATTTACTCGAGAGTCACGTCTATATAGCCTCGCGCGACGGCTTTGTTAAAAAAAAAAATGCCGATATTTCGTGGCCGCTTGCGAAGAGGCATATCTTCCGTCGCGGTGCGGCCGTTATCAAGGCGATTGGAAAGTACGGCGGCACTGGGGAACGGTAAAATCGGCGTGAAAAATTTCGGGTGTGTTGGTGTGTATTGAGAGGATGGTTTGAATGAAAGGTTTTTAGTAAGGAATGTGGAAATTTTGCGGAAGAGATGCAGAGTCGGAAAACGAGTCAGGTCGGAAAATGTATAAAGGGAACTTAACTCATTGAACTGTGCGTAAATGAAGATTCTTCGTTACATGCGCGTCTAGAAATTGCTCTTTGAATCCGAGCCATTGTGCAAGAGGGTGAAATACGCTGAATTGATGAGCGGAAATTTTCATCGGATAAACGAGTATTTTAGAATGAATGGAAAATCCTAACGAAAGTCTGTGACGCTGCGCGTTTAAAACTAAATTTCCCACATCAATAGCCATAACAATATTATTATCAAATCTTCCAAAGCTACACATAAACTAACAATTCCAACAAACCATACCAATCATCCCAAACCATAAACACTGAAAACCAGACAGCAACCCGAACCCCCAAAAAGCCTTCCGCGAACCGAAACCCCATACAAGCCATAAATCAAGCTCACCCATCCAGACATCCAACGACATGTACCGCGCCGGCAAATATTTAGCCGTACACGATTGATACTCTTATCTCCTCAGCTCTCTTACACATCTCATTAACGCCTACTATAAATAACCCGCTCTATCGTTCGAATTCACGCGGCGCTCGGCGAAGAAAAAGCCGAGCACGTGCTCAGCTCGCGCGCCGTTTTCTTTTCGTTTCGGAAGCGGCGCTCTTTTCTGGGAACGGCTGCGCGCGCGCGCGCGCGTGGGCGAGTCAGCTGATAAGAAATCGGCGATGCGCAATCGCGGGGCTCGCTGGCGCCGAGAGCCGAAGGGTATATTCGGCGGCGCCAAGGCTGACTAAGATGAGCGCGTGCGGATTTTGAGTGTGGGTTTGGTGTTGAGAGATTTTTCTTTTTGGTACTGGGAGTATAGTGGAGGTAAGGTGTTGTTGGGAGTTTGGTTTAATTTTGGTGGGTGGTAATTAGTGGGTTTGATAAAGTTGATGATTATTTAAATCGGTTTGGCGTTATCGGGATTCACGCTTTTTAAAGAGTTAACGATATAATTTTTATGGAAATGTCATCATCTATAAAATGATTCAACTTAATGTATGATATATCATAACTATATATAGTTATAATAAAAGAATGATGTATAAGTAACACTTTTTTTAAGATCCATAATATATTTGATTTCCCTAAATTGCAATATATTAATACGTAATGAAAACTCAAAAAAAAAATCTACCAACACAAAGCTCTTTTTTGAGAAAACAAAAGTATATCTTTATTTAGTAACAAACATGAATCAAACATGTACTCGTTTGAAACTTCCTAGTGTACCGGATGCATTATTATTCTGCATATTTGGATTATATAATGTGATTTGCCTGCTAATATCTTATTTCTAATCTTTTAATCATATATGTGTAGTGTAGTACTGTGCACGTAATTTAGATTTGCAGCGAATGTAATCAATTGTTAATTTTGACGGTTCAACGTCTTTAATGATAAGTAAATTGTCATCAGTAGATATAAAATTAATTTAATATTATACCATCGCAATAATCAGATCTGGAGTATTATCTATGGATAGCGCGAAATATATTTTTCCATGTTCTTAAGTTCAAGAACTAAATGCATGAATATTCAATCAGCTTAGATAACACAAAGGTCTTCTCGTAACATATCAACTAACAATGTTTAAAGCGTAATTAGTAACCCGCGGCATTTATCTTTAATTACTAAAAAGACTTTTTAAAAGTACTTCCAAAATATGTTATCAAAAAATCTGCACAATTCATTCCCCTCCCGAATCCCTAAACCAACCGAGTCACCCACCTCACCTCACATCACACAACTACCTCATGACTTTACCAACTCCAGCTCAAACCAATCTCAATCGCCCGCATCAATTCATAAATTTCCTCGATTCGCACTCCCACACGCGACAGGCAAAGTATCTCGCTGCACACTCGGGCGTGGAAAAACCTCGTGCCGGGGAATCTACGAGAAAAAAAAAATTAAAAGCGGCGTCACATGCGACCGAGCTGGACACGTCATTCTTATCAACGATGACGCCGAGGCGTGACCGTACACACATTATATTGCTACTCTCGTCGCCTCGAGCCGTTTCCGTCTCTCGTCGCGCTTCGTCGAGTCCGCCGATCTGCGGCTGAATTTGAATGATTGGTGACGCTGCGAGCTTGTCTGCACGTATACGAGCTGATAAAGCGGATCGGTTTGAGATCTGATGCGTCGAGATGGGACAGGGGATAGTTGATGAATGATTTGTGGAGAGGGTAAAGCGAGTGTCTTTGGGAGAAATGAGATTGTGATTATATTAAAAAGACATGAGGAAAATCTTGTATGGAAGTCTTTTGTTTAATAGAGAACGAGAAACTAGTGCATAGGAGGAGTTTGTTTTACGACGATCAGCGTCAGATGTTTGATGAAATATATTATTCGATCAAGTTCTATCTGTAAACGAGGACATCTGAATAGACTAAATCGCGGCATAATGATCTTAAAAAGCCGATCGATCGATGTAGCTTGCGATGCTGGGTCTAGTTACTAAGTCTGATGAAACTGTCCTTATTTCATTCATGAGAAACACGTGGATGTACGATATAATGCTTATGTTAGGGTATTGCATCGATCACCCTTAATAAGATATCTAGTTTAAACATAATTTGACATGATTATTCTAATGATTTTTCATTTAGCATTTCAATTCTCTTTTTTGTCTTGAATTTAGTATTATCATATTATTTGAACTTTTTGTCTCTACGCAGTGGAAATTATCAGATTGAATTTTCAAAGACGTAGTTGATAAAACGGAAGTGTGTACACGATTACACGAGACGCAGCGCATAAATCAATCAGCCAGATGCGTCTTATTGCATGCGTATCGTCTTTTATTATGCGTCGCCTCACAATTTTGCTTTGCTCTTGATGGTGTATAGAGTGCAAAAGAAAATTGAAATAATTCGTTATTAACTTAAATATTTACATGAATTTATCTCTGGTAGAAATGGTTCTATTTAATAGAAATTCAATGGCAATTTAATAATAAAGAAAATAGTCAAAAGGTAATAGTTTCGCAGACTGAAATAGTGGAATTTCTATCAGAGTATAGGTGAAAATTCCACTCTGAATTTAGACCTCATTTAAACATAATTTCTCATTAAATATATTAACGCCAACACTTTCATAATAAAACTTTCTTTTGATCTCTAAAATTACCTTCAACCACCCGAAAGCCACATAGAGTAAAAGTGCAAAACTCTGAAACAACAACACATTTTCTAAATATAAACTATAAAAATTTTAATACATATTTTTACTATCCCCCCTCCTCTGGGTTCTTTGAACTCTACAGCATCATCAGCTCATATACGCTTAATTGATGAAAATAACTTTCACTATATCACTCAGCGTTAATTGCCGCATACACAAACCGGCGCAAGTAAATCGAATGATCCTTGGCTCGCGAAAAATGTTTTTCTCCTGCGTGCCTCCGTCGGCGATGGCAATGACAACGGACTTTTGCGTATATAACGTCTTTGATTTCGTTTACGGTATTCGCTTGGAATAATCTGAATTTTACAGTTTCTAAATTTGAATGAGTTGATATTCTGAGGATATTTATTTGAAGTAAACGTTAAGTTGCTATAAATAAATCGTTGTGTATTTATCAAAGATTTAGATTTTTCAAGCGAATTAGGATAAAAAATTGGTTTCTAGGATGTCTTTTTTAGATAATTCTTTCTAATGTGTATTTTAGTATTTGAAGAGGGAAAGTGAAGATGAATAAGGAAAAACGGTCCCCCCTAAAACTAATTCAATTACAATCTACCTGCAAACGGATTTCAATTAGAACACTAGATACCGTTAAACAAACATCTAAAAAATAATTGTTAAAAGTACCCACATTAATACAGTTCCAGAAGATTATTCCTAATCTCAAAACCAACCCACACCTCCGCATCAACCACATAAAAAAAAAACCACTCCACCGCGCATCCCCCGACTCCAACTTTTCCACTCTACCCACAAAGCAGACACAAGCTCGGCCGCACAATAGCTTGCGCAAGCAGATATTGGATCGGACAAGTGAATTTATTTATAATCCATTCGTCTTATACAGTTCTGTTTCTCTTCCGAAGACTGCAGCAAGCCAGCCATTGTCGGCTGCGCGGCCAGTCCCGCGCAGTTAACAGCCGGCTGCCATACAAGCAGCGTCTTAACAATCGCGTCGCGTTAATGAAATTGTGTACTCCTTTGGGCGAGCGAGTCGCTATATAAACGCAGCCGAGTTGTGCACGCGGGATAAGGCTACAACGCTGCCAGATATGTGGAGCTTTCTGCGTGGTTTCTTTGATTTTGAAAGTGCTAAAGATCTGGGGAACGGGCTGTGCTTGAGCCTGAGGAGGAGCAGGAGCTACTTCAATGAGATATTCTTCAATTGCCTGCTGCATGAGATATTGGCGTTGTTTCTGTTGTTTTAGGTATGTGGCGTTTTATGGGGGAGTTTATGGGTTATTGGTGGATGGATAGTGATCGGGACTGTTTTGTATACATTAGTTAAGTGGATAATGTCGAAAAATAACGTACATTATAGAAGCAATAACGAACGCTTTGTGGATGAGATTCAGCTGAGTCATGACGATCGCTCTTTAATACTCCATTATTTTCCGATTTTTCCACGATACAAGCATATATAAACGCCTCGCGCCACGCTTCTAACAAGCGCTCGCAAAACTCGTTCGCCTCATTAATAGCCAATTATCCCGATTTACACGTGCACACTCCGATCGGCTCTATTACTCACCCAAAGTGCGAATCTCACTAACAACAAACGTCGCAATACTCGCGCTCTTCAAACCTCGCTAATCCGCGCGTAAACTCCAAAACCATCACGCGCCTCGAAACGGTCCTTGAACTCGCAAAATTTACGGAGAGAGAGAGTCAAGCCCCCGTTCACCTATATACACGCGGAAAGTGCGAAACTGTCACGCGGCAGCGGCCCAAAATTTCGCTGCCTATAAATAAATATACGGCATCACGAGTGAGAGCGCTCGAAATAATCGCCGGCTTTTTCCGGCCTTGAGCTGTCGGCGCGCAAGTGTGTATGCTCGATTTGGCGGAAATCAAATATTGACGTCGGGAGTACGAGATATAGAGATATGGCTACCGAATTTTTTCGCGGCGGTGGAAAAAATGAGGCGCGAGCGGAGCGCCTACTTTTACCGATACGCCGGTAAGAAAGTTGGGAGCGGACTGCTTTTTTTGCACGGAATTTTTGAGAGTGTAGAGTATTAGTATATTGTGTGCTCGAGGTTTTGTTCGGTTAACGGATGAGTATGAACGGTAGGCACAGTTGGGTGAATATTAATTTTTTGATTGTGTGACGTGGTATTATCGTGATTTAATGAAAGATGAATTTATAGTCACAATTGGGAATTTTAATGTGAATTTTGATGAACGATATTCCGACGCTCGGATATTCCTAATTTGCAAAGCAAACAAACAGAGGCATTTAATTCTAAAACTGTTTCTTATTAGTACAGGTGTGCCCGACGCCAACATTTTAATTTCTTTTTACAAGAAACCGTGAAAAATCGAGCTCGCCCAAACAGGAAATAACTCGATAAAAAAAATTCAATTTAACCATGCTAAAAACATCTCTAAACGCTCCAATTAATCACCAGCAAAATAAACAATACAAACTTTCGCGCAATTACTAAAAACGCTAATGCAAAAATCGCCGAGCGTAAACAATAAACCTCACAATAACGACAAAAACTAGCACAGGAAGTCCCGAGCCGGTGAAATCGCTCGAGGTTTTTTATTTTTTTGCGCAATCGGCGCCGATCGCTCGGCAAATCTCGCGCCCCGCGAGGCTAAAGCCGCTCTGCGGGAGCGCGAAATTTATTCCGTCGTTACGTAAAAAATTATCTGCATCGGCAGAAGTAAAAACGCATACGGTTTTGCATCTACGCTTTTGTGGATATGCAGTTGCGCGCGGTGCTTTCGCAGCTGGTTGAAGTTTGATTTTTGGATGGATTTAGTGATTGTATAGATATTTAGGCTGAGTCTAATTTTGTCGACCGCATCATTGTTTACGTTAAATCGATGCGTTTTCACGTGGAGATTGCAACAGTTCTTTTTTGGTGTGATCCACACGTCCTGTGACGTATATGATTGAAAAATAGAAAAACGCAACGTAGTAAATTTTAAGCGATACTACCAAAATATAAAAGGTTTTCGTAAGCCAAACAATAATGTTCTCTCAAATCACTGAAGTGAAACTTATATTTTCTAAATTCCAATCCATTAATAACAAAGCAACAATTATTCAGCCATCATTAAAACAAGCTCGATCTCACTCCAACTCATCCCGCTCACCCAAATAATTCACCGGCCCACTGAGACGTCAAAACACAAAACACAATCAGCTCGTTCAATTCCATCAGCGCTCGACAATTAGCTTGCGATCGGTACACCCGACGCTATAAATTTGCGAGTCAGCGTGTGGCTGCCAGTTGGACCTTCGCCTTGACTTTCGCGACGAGATCCTAATTCCATTCTCGCTTATAAGCGAGTATAGGTGCGCGCATTTGCAGAGATTGTTGGGATAGCGATGCGAGATGCGCAGATCAATCGGCTAGAAGCCATCCGTTGGATCGGAAGTTGAGTGTTGCTTTGGTTTGATCTTTTGTTTTTTGTTGTTCCCGTGGTTCGGTTGAGGATTGAGGATTTGTTGGTGTAGGTGGTTGTATTTACGGATTGCAGGTAATAGTTGCGTTGATATGATAGCGGTTGTTGATGGGTATTGTTTTAGAGATTGGTGACTTGTGAAGCAGAGTTTTTGTAGGTTTCCATGATTACGATAGTTTAATGTAGGGCAAATGAAATTTCTAAATAATTATAATTTATAAAAATCCATTATGATTAAATTTTTATAATGATTAATTTAATATCGATACCATGATTTTTTTTCCACAAAAACAAAACTTATGTTACTGCTCCAATTTTTAAAACACAATTGCCATTAGACGGCAATAATAAATTCTGTCTAAATGCAATAATATTCCCGTAATTTAACAATCCAAACCCAATAAATAATCAATGCATTTAAATTTCTGTTGCAGAAGTAACGAGGGTGGAGGCAGCTTCTGAAATTAGCAGAAGCCGCTTACGTGGGCGTCGGCGTCTGTAATCGATGGGTTGAGAAAACGGTGGCGCGTTTTTTTTTCTTTTTTCCTTTTAACCATTAAGGGTGCTAAGCTACACCGATGAGCCATGCTGAAGGTGGTGGGCGCCTCGTGGCTGCAGACTCGCATCTCCACCTACATACTCGTCGCCGTTGCCCTAATCGGCATCGGTGCCATCATCTTGGGCGAGTTTGGACGGTAAGTTACATTATTGTGATCTTATGCTTTTTCTTTGTTTTGTGTAAAGTTTAGAGTAAGAAAACAATTAAATTGCCTATTTAAGACCGGGTACCGATTTCGGTGTAAGTTTATCAGATTTGGAGAGAGTAAGTTCAAGTTACTTGAAGTAGGAAAGGGGCACGTGTAGTTAGATTAGATTTGATTACATGATGTTGAAGTTTTAATAAATGACGTCGTAGATATAAATGAAGTGTAAGTTAGAAATTACAAATGATCGGTGATTCACAAACGGGAAATTTAGATGATAGACTCGAGATCACACTTGAAATGAGACAGAATCAAAACTTTCCTGAATTTATTATACCAATAATTATGTATGATTATGAGAATACAATAAATATTAGACATTATAGATTCGTATCTTTTGAGTACGCTATTGAATTGTTTGCTTCAGGTAATAAGAAATTATTTATTTGTGTTTTCGGATTTTTTTAATCTATACAAAATTTGGTACCAATACGTGTAGATTCATCAAATCATTTGATTTCAAACATTTAAGACAGAAAAATGTCTTTAACAAAGTACATCTCACTCATTCAACACATTAACAAAACGTAAACCAAACTTACTACACAAAAATCTAAAACAACCAAAACGCAATTAAACCACTTTTCCAAAATCCCAACAGCTCACCAAAAAAAAAACCCATGACCAACCAAAACCTCCCAATTCTCACGATGCCACGAAAAATCCCCACATCCACCTACATTGTAAACCAACCCGGCAGCGATCTTAGCAACCCGAACCGGCTCGATTAGCAGCACGCGCGCGCGAATTCAACAATCTCTCCTGCACACATGTGCAACTGGCACAGTATCCGATGTCAGAAAGCAGCTAGCCACGCGGGTGGCCGTCACGTAAATGCACTTGCTCCTATCTAGAAAACCAAGCCTCGTCGCGAGCCACAGTCACACGATATTTACGCGCTTGATTATATAAAACTCGAGCGCGGTTTCGCAGAAGTCCAGCGCAAGCGGGACAATCAAAAAGAGGATCCCCTCTTCTGGCTTATCTCCAGACACGCGTTAGTTCGCGGCTTTTTGTTTCTGCCTTTGCTGCAGCGATATGCGAGCCGTCTATGTGGGAGTCTAATTGAGGAGGGTTGATAAGAAGGGGATTTAATTCGAGTGTTGTGGTGCGGGGGGTATTGGGATGGGTGGGTTGATGTGGGATTTTAAGTTTATGTTAGAGGTTTGTAGTTATATTTGTGATTGTGAAAATATATTTTTTTAAATTGATTTTTTTATTTTGTTAAATAAAATATTAAGTGGCTTGTGAAAAAGTAACAAAGAAATATTTTTTCGATTTTAACGGAATTGGATGAATAAAATTGATTAATATTGGAATTTAATTATAGAATTAAATGGGTATCAATTCATAACATGATTTATCAATTAGAAAATATTTCTTTTGTAATCTTTTTACTCCGCAACCTCTTTTAAACACATACAGTTCCCATTACCTTTGTTCAGGAGCACAAAGGCTAGGCTCATCACTATAATAATTAAAAAAAACTCGCTGCAAATCCCGATATTAAGGGCCAATGCTCTTCTCTTGTTTTATCTTTTTTCCGTTCAAATTCAAATTAATTTTATCATATCTCAAGCGACACGTGTGGCGTGACCCTGGGGTCTACTATGCCATTTCTAATGACATTTATACTTTGCATAGAACGAAGATAAGATTAGAAAAAGCTCACTTTGCTTCGTTAGAAAGCCGAAGACATTTATATCGAACAATGCTTTAAACAAATCACGTTAGCAGCACGTGGATGATCTTAAAACATCGAAACAAAATAGTGTTGATTGAATGATTCTTATGCGTTGATTTTAAATAGTAAACGGAGATAGTAAAGATGTTTGTAGCAACATAATCTTTTATTTATAAAAAAAATTAATTTTTAGTAAAAAATAATAAAAAAGTATATAGACATGATGTACAAATTGTATGTACACAAAGGAACACAAACTTCATTTCGTTAGGAGACTGAGCAAAAATCAATGTTAATTAATAACGTTATCACTGACAGCTTAAGTTCGTAGTTTACTAATTGCAAGTAATTTGTGCGATGTTTTAATTAATCTGAACAGTAGACTAGCTTAGCAAATATTTATTTGTGATAAAAAGAATAGAGCAAAAATATTTTAAGATATTTTAATATATTTAATAATTAATTATTACATTATTTATAGTTTTTATCTCGATATTTTCAAAACAGATCGATGTATAATCTTAAAGCTATTATAATTCCGAATGCAAATTATTATTATTATTATAAATGAATGATAAGTTTAGTTGATTTCTGTGCACTTGCATTTGTACAAGTGTTTATTTATTCATATCAAGAATAATAAACTCTTGTTGCACAAAAATTATCCTTGTTACAATTCTCACAAACAGTTGATACTTGCTTTTTTTTTTATTATCGATCGTAATTATCAAATTGCAATTAATCTCGTAAATCCACCTAAATGTAAACACTCTAAAAACTATCCTTACTCTAAAAACACAGAGCAACAAGTAAAACTCAGCTCCACACGCCTCAAATCCTACCCCAACAAAATCTCTCTCAGAAAAAAAACCACGCAACATCATAAAAAAAGAACATCAAACCCACCAATTACCACCTCCACTTCGCACGCGCAGCCATAAATACACAGCTCTCAATGAAACCCGAGCGCGCAAAATCGCTCCAACCTTCGCCTCTCTCCCATGTAACTACACACAATCAGCACACAATAATTCAACCAGCCTCACATTCATCTCTAAACTTTTGCTTTTAATTCTATTTCAGCGTTGAGAACGATGGCACGTACTCAGCGACCGTCTGGTGGAAGCGCAGGGCAGGATACCGCATTGACTTTTGGGGCCAGGGTAATGACTTGACATCGCTACCTATGGGCGCAGCGCGCGCCTACTACAAGACCGGCATCCTCGAGACTGGGTAATTATTCTTCGCTTTAGTTGGTGTGTGTGTGTGTATGGTTGGTGATTCTGTTTTACTGCGCGCTGGAGCAGCCTTGCGCGCGGCTTATTTTTATGCCAGTTTTATCGAGCGAGCTGTTTGCGCTTGCGATGTATTGTTTTGCAGTTGTTATGGGTGTGTTTGTAAGGAAGCTGATTTCACTGGTATTGAGGTGGCTGCAGCGTGAGATTTTGAAGGATTGTTGTTGCTGAGGTTAAATAATCAGTGCGAGTGTTGCTGTCATTGTTGAATAACTCTTATAAATTTTTCGTGTTAAATTGTTTGTCGATCTTCAACTAGCCGAGATGTCAATTTTTATTTTAGAAGGCAGAGCGTGTTAATTCTCTATGATTCGAAGGCCGTAATAGTTTTTACCGATCAAAAAAGACAAATTTATAAATTAGAAATTTTCGCTAAATATTCTCAATTATATTTACGTTATATTCGCGCGCTTGACTTCATCCTTGCTTTTCTATACTTAAAAAAAACTTTTAAAACAGAATCAAACCATCACCCAAAAAACCATAAAAATTTTCTTCAACCACAAAATTTCGACCTTACAGCTGGTCAATAGTTGAGATCGAGACGTCGCCAGACTATCCGGACGACGTGCAGGCCTACGCGGCTGGGCTGCTCGAGGGCAGCCTGACCTGGCAGCTGATCCATCATCACTGGTACAACACCGTCAGAGCTGCATGCGCGCCTAGGGCCTCGCTTTGCCGCAAGATGCGACGATATCTGCATGAAAACGCGGCTAACGCCAGGGAGAACGCGGCTCTCTTGAGATTTGAAGATCCTTACTGGCACATGGTAATTATAATTGTGTATTGTGATTTCTTTCTGTTGTCAAAACGGTTGCGGTGTGCGGTTTTCCTTGATTGTATAAAACTAGATTGATTCGATACGGTGAAGATGTAGAGATGTTTAATTATTGATTACGTCAGGTGATTTGATGTAATCGTATAGTTGGATCGCGTGATAAGAGTACTTTTTGCGACATTTAATTTGAAAAGTAGATTAATTTCCTTAGGTTGATTAAAAAATTTTCTGTCGAGTTGTATACACTTTAAACCAGATTCGTAACTTGTATTAGCTTCGCGTTGCAAATTAGATATCAGCATTTTATAACGACTAATTCGAGAAGTGATGTAATGTTTATTCGATCTACATTTCACGTATCGATTGATTTGGTATTCTGCTATAAAAATCGGAAGAAGTGGTCAGACAATCTCGGGTGCGAATCTTGGATTCAAGTCATTTCTTTTTTTAACATTTATGTCTGATCGTAAAATTTTTACCTCAAGATGTAGTTACGTGCAAAGATAACAATGCCACCTTTATTTGCGTCACGTAAACTTTGTCTGCCTACTTAACAAGTGCGACGTGACTAACGCATTCTAGTATAATAATACACGATATTTCTTGAAAATCTATATGTTTATTCATTCGATTGGTTAACAAATTGCAAAACTTTAATAATTATCACTAATAAACATTAGCGTATTGTTAGAGATTGCAATATTGCAACAATTTTCATCATCATGAACATGAAAACTCTTTAGCTAAACGCAATGATAACAATTATTTTTATCGGCGCAGCTTGCATGTGCAAGTAAATTAAAATATTTATCATCGTAATAAACGCATCCTGGAAAATTTCCCTAGCCTTATAGTAAACTAATATTCACTTGTTAATTTCATAATAAATAAACTTGCAAATCAATCTCACAAACATCAACAATCATATAAAACTATATTTCAAACTGTCACCTATCCCTATCCCTCTTCCACTGTACCATATCACCCACCTACACCAACATATAACTATCAATACTAACAAACCTTATCAAAACTAATCTCTATGCTTTCACGCTCGCAAAGTGGAACGACCATCACACGAGGTAACCCATCTGCCAACTTTATTAATTCTACAACTCGTAAACATCACTCCCACAAAAAACACACCTCTCTAACCAGCAACCTTCATTTTCAATCCAGGTGCACCTGTACTACGTCCAGCTCGACGGGCTGGCCGAAGGCTGGCGCTTCGCCGTGCAACGAAGCCGCCAGGACGCGGAGATCGACCCGGAGGACTTCCTCTGGCTGGCGATGGCCTCGGACCTGCCGGACCTCGAGCGCGCCAACAACGGCAGCGACCACCATGTTGCCTCCGACGGCATGATCGTCCTTAAAGCCATGCTCAGGGAGCACTTCGAGCCGCTCTTGGCCCTCGCGCATAACACCGCTGCGCCGTAAGTGTTTTATTATAATTTTTTTTAGATAAATGAGAATCTATCTAGCTCAACAGCGATAGCTACAAAAATTTTCAGCTATAATTAAAACATGATAAAATGGCCCTTAGGTACGCAAGAATGTTGAGACTGATCAAGAGGTACAAATTTTCGTATCGCGTTTCGCCCGACACCAAGTCCAAGCAAGTTCCAGGACATTCCATCGTGATGACCTCCTATCCGGGCGCTTTGTCCTCCCAGGACGAGAGCTACGTCATCAGCGGTCCGGATAGGGAGTTAGTTGTTGCAGGGACGCCTCTTATCATCGACAATCACAGTCTCTGGAGCCGACTGCAGACCAAAGATCGGGTAATTATTTGCAGTTATTTATTGGGTATACGTGTACCTGATGTGTATTTTTGATTTTTGATCGGAAAGTTTTTAAAATAAGCGATAACGAATAAATCGATGAAGTTCGTCGAGATAATTTTCTGCATATCGAATGTTTTTTACTCTGATGTACCGATATAATTAATAAACAAAACGTACTGTCTACTGGTGTGCACTGATTATGTCGACGATCCTGGAATTTCATCTTATCACTCAATTTGTTTATCCTACTTTCAAGACCAAATAACAGTAAAATCATACAATCACTCACCAATAATCTCTTTTTCTTTTCGATCCAGGTAATGTCAGCCGGACGCATAATGGCAGCAAACCGTCTGGCCACCGACGGCCTGAGCTGGTCCCGGCTGCTGGACCGCCAGAACAGCGGCACTTCAAATCGTCAGTGGATCGGCGTGGAACCGCGCACTGGACTCGTCAGCCTGATCGAACAAATACCCGGCTTCACCCAGCATGTCGATTACACCAGTGAGTTTCGGGCGAAGGGCTATCTTGGCTGCACTGGCGCGCCTTACAGTTCGACCATTCGCGAGCTGGTCGGTGGTGAGAGGGATGAGTCCGTGGCCAGGGCGGAACTGCTGGCCGAGCTGCAGGCGAATGTTACCAGCGTGGGCGAGCTCAGGGACATGATGAGCGGAGAGATTAAAGGTGAGGATTGGGGAGGTTTGTTGGGTAAAGTTTGGTCGAGATGAAATTTTAAATGGTTAATATAGTATCATGGGATTTTTGTTATAAAAAATTGATAAAATTTCGAATTGGTAAGAATTATTGAAATTTGAATAAAAAAAATAATTGAGGTTTGAGAATTTGTTACTCATGTTTTAAACATGAATTATTACGTGATAATTTATAGAGTAAATGAAATATCCAAACGAACTGAGAGATCGTTGCATGCATGTCTAACAATTATTGCAAGCATATTATCCTGTTCTCATAAACGTATGTTGACACGATGACTTGCAAAAATATCGTACGACTTTTCGCATGTAGTTACCAAGTTAATAATTTGCGACAACAGGCACATTGAGTCAGCCTCGTGTTTATTGCTCTTCAATCCAGTTCAATTCTGACTCGTTATGTCATATTTCACAAATCAGAATATTGATTTCATAGATAAATAAACATCCCAAAAATTTTTTTTTAATTTAACTCCTAATTTTTCTAATAATTCCTTACATTAATTTTCAAAAACAAAAAAAGATTGCTAATAATTATTAACAAAATACACCAAGTGTTTAACTCACCCATCACCTGCATCTCTTCCAGATCTGAACAGCAATACAAGCGGCGATCCAACATCCCCGCCGCCAACTCCGAACGGTCCATCCGAGCAGCTGCTGGCCTACCGCGGCGACCTGGCCGCGATCCCGCGTCCTCTGGGTGTCGTCGATTCCAAGCTCTTCCTCTTCGATCTTGAAGGTCTCGAGACTTTCGAGGCGCGCGCCGGTCCAGCACGTCGCAGCGGCGCACCAGCCTTCGCCTGGGCCACCAGCTTCCCCAACAGCTCGCATCTTGGTCAGCCCGAGAGTTTTGGTTTTGATAGCGTCATGCCTATGTGGGTCTGGGTCTGAATGCGTGCGATTACATCAGCGTCCCTTTTCTTTCTGTTGCCCTGTGTCTCCGTTCTTTTTTATTGTTTTCTGATGGGAAGAGTTAGGCGATGCTGAACTGATGGATCGGATATGCGTTTTTTTTATCGGAAGATTTTTGAGATTGGCGAGATGGATAAGTAGTTATGGATGTAATAGTTGATGGAATTCCGATCCGTTTTATTGGTTCTTATCGTCGAATTCTGACCAGAATGAAAAAGCTCTTCGCGCGTACTGATAGGATATTGAATGTATACGAAAGCAGCATGGAATAATGAAGGTCAAATAGCGGAAAAGGAGGAATTTTAAATGAAAAACATTGCGGCCTTTATACAGAAACATTTTATGTATGGAAAATACGTAATTACGGCGAGATTAAGACTATAACACGTTGAGAAACGGTTTAAAATTGATCAGCAATTAGTTGCGTTGATCCTTCTTTTACAACTGCTCACGCATATAAAACAAAACGGCGCCGTGTGCTTCGTAAATACAGCTCTTAGAACATGTTAATTAATCTGGATTAAATTAAAGAGTAGTAGCTGCGCTGTAGAAAAAATTATTTAAAATAATGTTTGGCTTCACACTGTCATTACTTCATTTCATTAGAATTAATTAAGTACTTAAAAAATTTTTTTTGATTGAAAAAATATAAAACAACAAAGTCATTGACGAGCAGTATTTTTTTTCTTTTAATAAGTACTTATACTATCATAGAAGTAGTTAATTAAAATCAAATCCAACGTTGACTCAACGTTTAAACGCGACAAATGAGCAATTAAGAGACAATCAACTAGAAACTACTTATTGATTTATATTTATTGCGTTAAGAGTGTTTCGTCTTGAATCATTCACCATTTCATATTTTCGTTTCATTAAATATCATCAGTGCGCGAGGTCGTCCATTTTTGCGTCATAATTGTATTTAGTAATTTTTAATAAAACATTTGTAATCGGACGACCTGAGTTTCAAATATCGGGAAAGTTGCATTATTCTTCTTTTATGCGTATTTTATTAAAATGATGTATTAATCATTTTACGAATGATTATTAAATGAATTTTTAAATAAATTCTATAGAGTACAAATTTTTAATACTCAAACGAAGAGTATAAAATGAAAAGCGATTTTTTAGATGAATTTTTGTAAAAATGCGTACAATTTGCCAATTAATGTTAAACGACTGCAACTTTCCTAGTCCCTTAGGCAATCTCGCATTTCGGATCTCAGCGGCGAGTCTAAAAGTCACGAGTTCGTTCTTGAGGTAAAATACTTAACAATGAAAACTTGCGTTTTTATCACTTTACTTTCTATTTCCTCGTTTATAGTAGTTTCATTGATTTTATTCCAATATCTTCGAAAAATTTAGAAAATTTGTATGTATTTTTTCTCGTTTATAGCGCTCTGAAAAAGCGTAAAATCAATTTAGGAACACGATTTTAATTCGAAGGTATTACTTTTATAAATGTAGAGAAACGCTAGGAAATTTTTAAAAAATCTCACTTTATCAAGTATTTTGCGATGTATTATCAATTTTTACTTAGCTGGCTCATGCGTTAGCCACCCAATGGTGAACTTTTACAAATAAAGATTTGAAAATCCAAAAATGTTTTTTGTTCTTTGTTACCTTTAACAAAATTTTGTACAATTTCAATTGATATTTGGTATATATTATATCTAATCTTTATCGTAATGTCGGATATTGAAGATAATATTATTTTTTAAATTTTAGAGGAAGCATTTTATTTTTCTATAATTACACTATCCACGGTTATATTATTGTTATGCACTAATAAAAATTAGTATTATAGTGCAGTAAAAATTGTTACGGTATAATAATTTTTACGTAAAAAGTACTATACTGCAGGGTAATTTTTACTCTTGCTCATTTTCCTATGACTACTATTTATTTCTCTTCTTCTTTCCATTTAAATATTTATTTATTTTAGTTTTGCTTAATTACCCGGAGATGATATAATACATATACATATATATAGCGAGGCATGGAGATTAAACAGTTATCTGACGATCACATTTTCATAACTTTACTAAATTTGTAAATTATTTTAAATTTAATCGGTAGCAAACAGAACTATTGTAGTACTATCTGGTAATAATGCATGATTCTAATTTTTAAAATATTAAAAAATTCAGGACAGTCAAAAAACTGCTTAGATAATGCAGAATGGTCCATATGCATATATGGATGTATTATGTATATATATATTTTTTCTCTATCGGTAAAAGAAGAACCTACAGTTATCTCGTACAGCAAAACAAGTCATTACAAGAACGAAGCATCACAGGCATGGTTTGACAGTTGCATGTTTGCATGTAAGCGTAGGTAATTTTTCTAATGTAAAAACTTCTGTCTTTACTTGATCTTCAAGATTTTCATGAAATAACCGAACGAAAAGTTTAACAAATAAACTGCCTCAACTAATGAAAATAACCTTCATGAAGTTGACTATTTACTGCCTATTTAGAATTTTCACTACACAACAGGAAAACGAATACTTAATTACCTAAATATTTATATTTTGTCGAAATGGAAGTTGAAAGTCAATCTGCAGAGGATGGAGATGATATTAATGAGGTTGGTAAAAGATTAAATTTATGATTTGTGGAAACACTTTTTAAAATATTAGAGGAAAATTTAATAATTTTCTTTTTATTTGAAAGGTCATTTCTATGCAATCTGAGGCTAATATTTTACAAAAAGCTTCAGAGGAAATCAAAAGGCTAGTTGAAAGCAAGTCAGTTGGCGAAAGACCAGCAATAGAGGAAAAGACTGAAAATGAATCAATAAAAGATTCTAAAACTGAACCTGAAAATAATATTCTAAGGGCACAATTGCAAGATCAAGTTCGAACTGGAGAAATCACACCATTCCAAGCTGCCAAAAAAGAATCTGATTCTAAAAAGATTTTGGGGTAAAATACTAATTGCCTAATAATATTATTCAAATATATTTGTTTTATTACTAAAATAATTTTTAAATAAATTTTATTTAATGTAATTATAGGAGAACACTTAAAGAATCAACTCAACTCTTAGATTTAGAAAAGTTTATATTTCGTCAAGCTGAAATTGCCAGAAAAAATAAATTGTTAAAAAAAAATAAAGCTAAAAATGAGAAGGATAAAAATGAAGTTCCTGCAAAGAAAATGAAAATGAATGAACCAAAGGCTATTGAAGAAAAAAAGACTAAAAAATCTAAAAAACATTCCAAAAAAGTAGAAACAGTTACTTCACAATTAGAAAAATCAAGTACATCTACAGATTTAGGATTACCTACAAATTATGTTGTAGAAGAAAATGAAAATCTTGCTGATGATGATAATTTAATGTGTTTGAAAAGCTCTACAGAAACAAGTAATACTTTAATTTATGGAAAAATAGCTAAAGATAGAAATAATGTTGATACAGAAGAGCTTGAGGATGAATCTGGTAGTGAATATGTTCCAAGTGATGAGTATGATACAGAGGAAGAGGAAGAGAATGTAAAAAAAACTGAACGAAAGAAAAAAAGTAGCACTTCTAAACAAAATAGTACCCGTTTAAAACGAGGTAAGATTGTTTGAGTTTACATATGATTAGGTAATTTTGTAGAATAAAATTTAATAAAATCTATTATATTACTGTTTAAGTTTTGGATGATGGGGATGAAGATGTTTATAGAGAAAGAGTCGAAGGAAGTGGTTATAAGAAAAAAGAAGCTTTGCACAAAGTAGATCATTTGTTTAAAGTTCCTGTACGCATTTGGAAGCAGTTATACAAGTAAGCAGACATATTTTTATTATTGTATATGTATGCATAATAATTAACAAATTATATTTTAAGATATCAAAAAGTATCAGTAAAATGGCTTTGGGAATTACATACACGAAATTTAGGAGGTTTATTGGGAGATGAAATGGGATTAGGCAAAACAGTACAGATCATTGCATTTTTGGCTGGTCTAGATTGCAGTGAACTATTATCTGATGGAGGAAGGTAGATAGCTTTGAATTTATCTAATAAAATTTTAAATGTAATACTTTTAATCAATGACTATTATATTTATATTTAGATTTAGAGGATTAGGACCAACTCTAATTATTTGTCCAGCAACATTACTAGAACAGTGGGTAAAGCATTTTCATGATTGGTGTCCTACTTTCCGTGCTGTAATTCTACATCAGTCTGGAACGTTTCAGGGTAATATTTGTAAAACAATCTTTTTATTAATTAATTTATTTTATTAATATAACAAATTACATACAATATTTAGTAAATTATATAATAAAGGAAAAAATTTTATACCTTTTTTTAACTTGAAATGAAATTTATAGGGAATATTGATGAACTTCTTCACACATTAAAAGATGGTGGAATAATGGTCACTTCATATTCAGGTGTCTTGATCCATAAGGAATCACTTTTGAAATTCAAATGGCATTATGTAATTTTAGATGAAGGACACAAGATTCGAAATCCAGAAGCTAAAGTAAGTATTTAAATTTTTCTGTATAAAATATTTATTATTTTTGATTAATTACTATTTTTCTGTAAAGGTGACCAAAGTAGTAAAAACATTTTTGACGCCTCATCGAGTGCTTTTAACAGGCAGTCCTATGCAAAATTCTTTAAAAGAATTGTGGTCCCTTTTTGATTTTATTTTACCTGGAAAACTTGGTACCTTACCTGCATTTATGGAGCACTGTGCTGGTCCCATAACAAGAGGTGGATATTCAAATGCCACTCATTTACAAGAGGCAACTGCTTTGCAAGTCGCGACTATGTTAAAAAATGCCATTACTCCATACATGCTTCGAAGAACAAAATATGATGTTCAACACCACGTCAGTTTACCTGAGAAAAATGAACAAGTTTGTTTATTTACTTATTTAAATAACATTTTATGTACTAAAAAGACGTGTAGTATTATAAGAAAGCTTATAAAAATGATAAAGAAAAATATTATTTCATATTTCATTATCATTTTACTCCATTTTTACTTATTTAAAATTCGATTTTTAGGTGCTTTTTTGCAGCCTAACAGAAGAACAGAGACAACTGTACAAACAATTCTTACGTTCAGATGCTGTTTCTTATGTCTTGCATGAAAGACGTGAAGGTGGAAGATATAGAGCTAGGCTTCTCGTTGCTTTGTCTTCATTGCGTAAAATCTGCAATCATCCTGATTTATTTTTATATGCAGAAAATCAAGAGGTAAAAAATTAATACTAGAAAAAAATTTAAGTTTAAAAAATGTTTGAATACCTTATTTTGTAGGCATCAGATGAAGACGAAGGAGAATTAGAAGTTGATGAAAATGAAATAGATAGTTTTGGGTACTGGAAACGGTCTGGTAAAATGACAGTAGTTCGTTCCTTGTTGAAAATCTGGAAAAAACAAGGACATCGAGTTCTATTATTTACTCAAAGCAGACAGGTAAAACTATTAAAAATATGAGCAGATATAATTTTTTAAAAGCATTCTGTTAACTCATTTTTTATTATAGATGATGCATATTTTAGAAGGCTTAATACAAAAAGAAAAGTATACGTATCTAAGGATGGATGGTACAACTCCTATGGGTCAAAGACAATTAACAGTTTCTAAATTTAACAAAGTGAATATTTATATTATTTTGAGAATATCCATTAATAGAAAGAAAATGCTAATTTTATTTTTATTTGTCCAGGATCCTTCATATTTTGTATTTCTTTTAACAACAAGAGTTGGAGGCCTAGGTGTTAATTTAACCGGAGCAAACCGAGTTATTATTTATGATCCAGACTGGAACCCAGCAACAGATGCTCAAGCTAGAGAAAGAGCTTGGAGGATTGGTCAACAAAAAAGTGTTACTGTCTACAGATTAATTACAGCTGGAACTATTGAAGAAAAGGTAATTTTATAATACACATCTACCTGTTCTATTATATTGCAATTATCAACTACTAATTAGTATTATTTACTAGAAATTCAATACAAACAAAATATACATTTATTTCAAAATACTTCTGTTAATATCAATTTTAAATTTGTATACTAGATATCTTCATCGTTTCACTTAAAAAGTTAAAATATAAGTTTTGAAAATTATAATCAAAAAAACGTTTATATGAAGAATAATAAAAAATTTATACATTAAAAATTTTTCAGATGTACCATAGGCAAGTATTTAAAATTCTTCTCTCTAATAGAGTTCTTGAAGATCCTCGTCAACGTCGTCTATTTCGCACAACTGATTTGACTGAACTTTTTAATTTAAATGAGCCAATTAACGGTGATAGTTGCGAATCCGATGAGCTATTTCGTAATTCCAAATTGTTGCCTAATCAGCCTAATTTTACTTCAAGTAAAATTGAAGCAATGAGAAAACTCGCTTCAACACTTAGCAAGAAAATTGGTGAGAAGGCAGCAAGTAGTCAATCTAATAAAAAGAAAAACTTTGACAAAAAGAAATCTGTTAATGAAAGTAAAACTGCTTCTGATACTCTTACAACAAATGCAAGTTTTGATTCGAGTTTAATTAACGAAATTAAAAATGTTTCTGTAGATTCTATAAATGAATGTAATAATTCTAAAGAAGCTCATGAAGATACAGAAATAGAAATTACTGAAGAGCAACAAAATAGAAAAAAAGAAAATAAAAGAAATCAAGAGCAAGAACAAAAAGATAGCTGTGAAAATAAATTGTACAGTGAAATTATTACAAACAAAAAAAGTGAAAATATAGAGGTTGAAAATACAAAATCAAGTAACATTCCTAGCGAACTAGAAACTGCATCTGCAAATGAAAACGAAATGGAAGATGGAGAAATCCTTGATACATCACCGCCTAGAGTTTCACCAAAACCATGCACACTTAATACTAAAGATGTTAATAGTTCTAAAAATGTAAAAGATAAAAAGAATAGTAAAGCTCACCATAAGCATAAGAAACACAAGAAAAATAAATCCGAAGATACTATATCAGCAATGTTTGAAGGGGAACGAGTTTCTTGTTTAATTGGACGACGATTGGGCAGATCAAAAGAGCCAGATCCAGTGGCATCTGCAGACGATCATTATGTGTTGTCTAAATTATTTTCAAAAGCAGGTAAATGCTATTGATATTTAAATAAACATTGAAAACTGTACAGCTTTAAGAAAATCTATACTTTCTTTTTCTTTAAACGAAAATTATGTTTTACTTTCATATTATTTCAAAAATTTAAGTTTTTTAATAAATTTTTTTTAATAAATATTTATTTTAATAAATATTTTTTTAATATTAATTTTTTTAGTAACATAAATAAGTTTTTTATTTAATCAAAAATTGTATTAAAAAATAGTTAATGTTTTGCATATTTTCTCAGCCGTCAGTTCTGCTTTTCAACATGAATCAGTGCTGTACAATGCAGTACTTAATCCAGATGAAGAAACTCCATTACAAAGAGCTGCCAAAGAAACGGCATCTGAGAAAATGGATTTTGTTAGACAATCGCGTAAATGGTGTTGGAAACCGTGTTGGGATAAACCTCCTGAAGAAGAAGAAGATTATGATGATGATGATGATGATGAATAACAAAACTTTATTTATCCTTGTAAATATTTGTACAAAACTTGTTTGTTATATATGTATTATAAAACCAATTTACATAATGTTTAGTTTACATTAAATATTTTTTGTATTGACTTTTCTATTGCAAGCGAAAAAATATGTGAATAATAGTCGTTATTGTATACAAATATTTTCATGAAATATTTAAATGTAAATAAAAAGTAAAATAATAGTGTTTATAACATAAATTATTTTGTGTCACTTAAATAATTAAATTTATCTTTAAAAAAACGATAAATTACTTAGTATTTATTTAAATTTTTTTCCGAGAATAACCGTTTATTATTTCATTTTTTTTTTCTTTTACTCATTTTATCACGCATACAACTCATCACGTTACTCTTAGACTGCATTACACAACATTCGTAATTTTCTTAAAGTACCAAAAATAATATTTACAAGATGGACATCAAAGTTGTAAACTTGTATCCACATTATGAAAAATCTTACAACTTTACAAATTCTTTTCTTTTGAGAAAAAAATCTATTACAATTTCATCTCAAAAGTTGAACCATTATTTGATTTTGAAAAATTTGTTTTTCCTTTTTAGCACAGAATAAACATAATTTAGAATACAAGTTCTAAATAATATGCTTCAGTGCTTAAGGAATTGAGCAAGAGTAGGTCCATCCCTCCCCAAAGGATCTTCTGGAAACATCACATAATCACCAACAAATGTAGGTACAAGTAATCGGTTCTCAATAGTTTCTCGATATTGAGGTTTTTCTGCATATAAGTCTCTAAATTGATCTTGTGACACTACAATACCGTCACATGCTGTAGCATACTCCAAAATGTACCTGTATTTTTTAATTCATAGTTTTATATTACACATATTTTGCTAAATTGGAACAATATTAAATCAAATTGGATATAATTGTATGTATAATATGGAAGTATAAAAAATCGTATCTATATAACAAATTCTTAATTTTACATATATATGGGAATTAAATTGCACAAGTCAGATAATTTAATTTCGACCAAATATATACAATTATATCATGTAATAGCGTTTTCTCAAAATAATTATAGTTTCATAACTTTGTTTATATAAATATATGTTAATTACCTGTCATCATACGGCGTGAATGATTTAGTACCAAGCTTTCGACTTGGAGTAAAAACGACTATACCATCATTGTACCACTTTTCTAATAGAGGAAAATTACGCGATCTTCTATACTGAGGAACAAACACTTTTACTGTATGACCTTTTTTTGTGAAATAATCTATAAGCATTTTAATGCCTTTTTCCGAAAACATTTTATTATTTGTATACCTAATTATAAGGAAAAATATATTTTTAATAGTGATAAATTATTAAAAAAAAACTATATAAATGAAATTAATATTTAAAAATCTACTTTTATATACAAATATCATAAAATAAAAAATACTTACGCCATAGCAACATTACTACCATCAATTACTATTTCTCGAAGTGTCCCCTTCTTAGATTTCTTTTTTTTCACAGTTGTATCATCTTCTACTTTAGATTCTGACAAAAATATCAATTCACCATTATTTTTAGCCTTTCTTCTAAGTGTTGTCGTTGCTGTTGTCTTTGTTGCAGGTTTTGAGGCAGTTTTTGTTGCAACCTTTGTAACATTTTTAACTTTATCAACTGCTTTCGTTGTCTTAAGACTTCTTGCTACAGCTTTTGGGGATTTTAGTAATTTTCGTCTAGTTGGCTTATTATTTTCATTATTCAAAAGCCTAAGTTGGGAGAAATCAGCCTGTGTATCAATTAAAATTTTATCATGTTTCAACAACTCTAAATTATTATTAATTAAAGGTTGAATAATTGGCTTCTGTGGTTCAGCTTCAGATATATTATTCGATGTACAAGGTTGTGGTAATGATGACCATACAACAAAACAGTCTTCATTTGGCTTTGGTGTTGTATTTCTTGTTTGAACTAAAATGCATTTTTGTTATTAAAATACAAGTTGAAATTAAAATATGCAAATTAAATGAACATATTATATTTTTGAAATATTTATTTAACAATTAAATATTAACAACTACTTACCAGGTGATTCTTCATCTGGTATTATAATTATAGAATCCATAAAATTTGGCTTATCAGGTGGTGTATTAACACCTTGCTCAACAAATGCTTCATGGTAAGCTTCCATTTCCATAAGCGATGAATCACAATCTATGAGTACAATATCATCATGATTTCGTATCCGCTGAGTTGGAGCAGAACTCTCAATTGGCTCAGTTATAAAAGGTTTTCTTTCTGATTCAAGAAACGCAGTACTGTTTGCATGCTCTACATGCAAATTATTACTGACTGATTCAGTGTGCGATGAACTTTTAATAGTTTCGTTTAAAAATGCAGTCGACGGTTTAAATTCAGAGTCATCAACAATTATGACGCTATTATCTGCTAATATGTTTGATTCATTAGACTCATTAATTCTTGACAAAGGACTTTTCTTAATTTTTCTCTTTTTAAGATTTCGTACGTCATTTGGTTTATTCAAATAAGAAAAATTCCTTTTTTTACTAAATAATAAAAGTTTGTTTAAATTAATTTACATAAATTATATTATTGTATTAATTTAAGAAAATTAAATTATTTTGTAAACTGAATAAAAATAAATATTGTAATTACCTGTTTGACGAGGTACTAGGTTCTTCCAAACTTGTGTCCACAATATCTTCCTTGATAGTTTTCTTGCTCACAACTTCTTTCTCAGCTATCTCTTTTTTTTCAGTCTTCACTGTATTTTTTGGTGGTGGCTCTAAATCTATATTAATAATTTTATTTTTTTCTTCTTTGACTTGTTCTAGCTTTTTTCCTTTCATTTCTTGATTTGTTCCTGAGTTTGCTGAAGTTGATGGTGAATTTGTAGAAGTTGACGGTGAATTTTTAGAAGTTGACGGTGAATTTTTAGAAGTTGACGGTGAATTTGTAGGACTGTTTAAAAATTATTCAAAATCATAAGAAAATTTCTTTTTATAAAAAGAAAAAAAAATACTGCTTAAATTTATACCCATTGTGATGAAGGTGTCTTAATGGACTTTCGTACGTTGCTAACTTAACAGTTTTGTTAGCAGTCCTAACATTTCGTCTAGGGTTCTTCCGCACTATTGGACTCTTTTTCACACATATTATGCTAGATCTTCTGCCTTTTGCTGATGTTTTTATAACTTTTCTTCTGGTCTTCATGAGGATAGCTTGTCATTAACTTTCTAGACCTCAATGACACTCACCCACTGGAAAGACGCAGGCGCCTTAAAAAAAAATCTAGCAAAACAGAAATCGATCTAATATTAGCATCAAGCCTAATTCATTCAAAATAATAAGCGCTCCTATAAGAAGCGATTCAAAATGGTCGTACGATCACGCGAAACGGAAAAAAGGTCGCGCGCTATAAAAAGCCGAAGGCACACATGCATATTTCAAGGAAAAACGCAAGACTCACTTAAAGCCAGCCCGTGTTCTTGAACCCGAATTCAGGGTATGTTTATCTTATATAAACAGTTATCCCAGACTGCATCCACGTTGTCGTGCGTGTCCCGACAGGCCAGAGAGCAAAGTCGCACATTTAGCGCAAGAGAAAGAGGTGATAAAACGCGCGAATTAAAGGTACGGCACATCAAAATAATGAGGCACGGTTACAGCAGTGCTCGCATACGTCGCACTACAAAACTGATCGAACTTTCTATTATTACGATGACTGAAGAGGGAATCCATGAGAACGAACCATACACAGAGAATTAGAATGTTCTACTATAGTATACTGGGAGAGGGGGGACCTGGTATCCTACTATCCTACGGATAACTGGATTTATAACGAGACTACGTCAAAGCTGGACGTTTTTTAGATTAGCCAATCGCGCGCGAGGCCTAACCTATATTGGACAACTCTGCGAAGCCTGCTGAACATGGGAGAAACGCGCGCGAAAACAGTTGCGGCACTGACTTGATGATGAGGAGATGGAAAACTGACTTTGAGATTCTGGGAATTGAGAAGACGAATTTCTTTGTGCCTTTGAACGAAATAGGTGGCGCTGGGGTCGGGATAGCCTGGAGAAATCAGATTTTACGATACGTTCGCCAAGTGGATTGCGTGCGAGATGTTGAAGAAAAGCGGGAGTTAGATACCGATGCGACATCTTCCGTAATGATGTGAGTGGTTCTTGGAAAGTGTCTTTATTTTTTGGTATATTAGTCAGTTCTTCGATGTTGGTGTTCGTAGATTTCGGAGCAGTAACGAACATCGTGTAGACTGCGGGTTCAGTGTGTTTGTAAATAACAAGAATATTTTAGAGTCACGTCAATACAGAAACTTTTAATGCAAAGTTAACAGATTTTAAAAAGTGGTTTTCTATTGAGTTTTTAGGTAAATTTCTTTAATTTTTTAATTTAGTTAGCGTCAAATAACTTGTTTAGTTTTTTAAGTTTTACCAAGCAGAATTGAAAAATACAGATACTTCTTTAGTGATTTGTATGACTTTGTACAGGAACAATTATTAGACTTTGTGTAATTTTGTTTTATTACTAATTTATCTTTGTATATTGATCAATTTAATAATTATTATTTTTTATTATTTTTATTTTTTTTTATTTGCCTTTGTTACAACTTTGTTTTAGCAATAATGGATCCAAGTGAAGTAGAATTTTTGGGAGAAAAGAAGTTTGTTCAAATTGTTCCAAATTTTAATTTTGCTGTTATGCATTTGATTTCTGGTCCAGTGGGACCATTTCGAGCTGGTTTACCTGTAAGAGTTCCAATTTGGCTAGCACTAAGTCTTAAACAGCAGCAAAAATGCAGAATTATTGCTCAAGATTGGATGGATGCCGAAAAATTAAATGAAACCAAAGATATAGAAAAAGAACATAGGTTTGGTGCTAATCTTTTATTTTATTAATTAGAATGATTCCATAAGTGTAAAACAATATTTAAACTGTTTTTAGCCATTTTACAAGAATGCCTAGTGATCATTTTATGGATGAGGCTCAAATGTTATTCACAGCTGCACCTGATGATATTCCTGATATTGATAATATTAGAACTGCTATAAAGGTGTAAACTTATACATAAGCAAAAAGTTTTCCATGTGTGATTTAAAAAGAAAAAAATTAAATTTTGAATTTTAATTGTCTGTTTGTAGGATATTTGGGACTTGAGAATGGCTAAACTGCGTAGTTCAGTTATTGGCTTTGTGAAAAATGAAGGAACATATGCAAAGTTAGATCATTTAACTGCAATGGAAATCAATAGTATTCGTTCCCTACTTCCAGATGCATTAGATATAATGCTTCAAATGGAACAAGCTGGTAAACCAGTTGCAAGCCAAGGTCTTGATACTACTATATAGTATCCCATATGAAAACTCATCTGCAGCTGAGTTGAGTTGAGTTGAGTGTAAATCAGAACACTTTAAGTGCTACTACAGGTGTAAATTTTAAAATTAATTTTGTACCGAAATTACAACCAAAAAACAATTTAATTTCAAGTGCAGCTAAATTTATAGAAAATATTTAAAAATTATTTGAAGGTTGATATTGTTAAACAAACTCACTTGTTATTCTATGTATGCAAACATAGTGATTATTTTTATATGTAAGAGTGATAAGTGTATAAAATACATTGCTATTAAGTAAAATACATTATTATTAATTATTATTATTATTATTTTTGAAAAACTTTTTAGTTTTAATTCTATAATTTCTCATCACAACTAAATAAGTCTATTTTTTATAATAATTATTATAAAATCGATGTAAACACAATTTAAGAAAAAGGATTTTTTAGTTTTTTTAATAAACCACAAAATTTAATTTCGATAATGTTATAATAAATAACACTTGTTGACATACCATCATATCTTACTAAAAGCACTAATGCTAAGCAGACAAATATTTACTTTCGAGGCGCTAAAGCGCCTCTGCTGTTGGTGTAGGTAAACAAACATTATTATAATCACGATTTAATACAGTATAATCGTTAGCCTCTAGTTGTGCCTTGACCCCCGCGATCAGACGACGTAATTTATTAAACCGCCAACTGACTAAGAACTTTTTCATTTTACTCTTTTTGACTATTTTTTAATTATTGACTATTTTTTAATTACTGACTATGAAATTTTTAACTTTGAATTCCGTCAGTCTTGAACTGGAAATGGTAAAATATCCTGAATTAAAAAAGCAAGATATTCAAACGTTGAGGGAATGGTGTAAAAGAGAATCACGTTATCCAGTGCTTCTGGACAGTGATTTAGCATTGTTTTTGCACAGCAATTATTATTCTGTAGAATCAGCGAAATTGAATATCGAAAATTACTTTTCCATAAGAACGCACGTGCCTGAATACTTCACCAATCGAGATCCAATTAATTCACTGGAATTACGAAAAGCTTTTGATACTGTGTAAGTATTTGTATCACTCTTAAAAACTTTAAATCGGTATTTCTGAAAATCTAAACCGTGAATCGATCTTAAATTTTTTATGACTATTATTTACGGTAAAAAATAATTTTGTTTTAAATTTTATGATCAACAAAAATGAAATTTCATGTACACTACTTATACTATATACACTAAAAACACTACAACCTTTTAAATAACTAAAATTATTTGATTTTAGAAGCGTTGTTTGCCTCGACGGAAAAACTGATGATGGCTACAAAGTGATTTTAGCACGATTGAAAGATACCGATTCAAATAAGTACATTTTTAAAGACGCCGCTAAATTATTTTATATGGTTTTGGATGCTACAATATACGAAGAAGGAACGTGCAATGGATATATTTTTATTTTTGACATTAACGGTGCAAATATCAAACATTGCAACGCTTTGAACTGGATGAATTTAAGAAAGTTTTTTGAGTACTCTAATGCAGGAGCGCCGATCAAATTTCAAGGATTTTATTATATTAATACGGGTTCAAACAATGATATCGAAGATTTCGTACAATACAAAATTATCAACAACAAATTCATGGACTTGGTAAGTCGAGATAATAACAAACTTATTTTTTTTAATTGTAATGCTTGAACATTAACTAAAAATACCTAGTTTTTGCAGTGGAAAAAATTACAATCACAAATTCTATTTTCGCAGATGTACTACCAGCCACGTTTGGAAAATATACTGGATAAAGTGCCGCTGGATATTTTACCTAGTGAAATGGGCGGTAAGAGCGGCTCTTTAACGGATTTAGACAAGAAACAAATTCACAAACTCGAAAACTACGCTGAATGGTTTGCAGAGACGGAAATGTATTATCACGTCGAGTCGAAGGCCATAATCAATATCTTTGAACGCGAAAGAGAATTTTCTAACATCCAAGTTAAATAAGAAAAGTTGCTGGATCAACTCGTATTAATTATGATATTTTAGGAATTATTTATTTGATTGTATCTATTAACTGTATTCTGAATTTGCATATGTTATTTATTATTTGTCGTTATGGTAGGATTAATTTATGTGTAATTAATAGTTTTATTCCTAGTCATTTTATTACTTAAAACATAAAACAATGTATAATTAACTTCGTAATAAATAATTAATGTCCTAATCATTCTTTTTATTTCTAATAATTAAACATTATATTAAGATATTGAAAGGTATATTAGGAGTAAAATAAATATAAATAAACACACGTATTTAAGATTTAACATCTCAAGTTTATTATTATTACACATTTCTTTGATTTGTTGTGTTAATTATTACATACATTCACTAGCATCTCAATCACATTTTCTCCACCTAAAGCTAATCAATACAAATATAATATGTACAATAATAAAGTTACTTAAATATCTAATAGTTTTATCGTTTTCACATTTAAACACTTTTCACAATATTTACAATTTATACAATAAGTGATTTTTCAAGCTTCATAATCTTTATAGGTAAAGATAATTTGCCTCGTATTACGTACAAGATATACATAGTTTAAAAACTTGTATAATAATTCATAATTTGTCAATAAAACACATTATAATTTGCTTATAACCTAATGACAAATTTGAGTATTGGTTACAAGTAACGTAGGGCTCCCGTTTAAATGCATGATGATAGTACTGAAATCGTTTGTCTTTTAATAAAGCTGGATAAACTATTTTAAACTCAGTGTAAATTATGTAGACTTTAAAGACCATCACAATCGCGTAAGTACAGCTGAAATACTTCAGCAAAAATCAGAGATATCTTTGATATGAAATACAACCACAATCCTTTCGATGCGAAACAAAAAGTAGCGAGACCTTACTGGCTTATATTTCGTATAAAACTATAATAAAAATTCGCGTAATAATTATTCTTTGCAGCAAGATAAGGGCAGTGAGATGAGCACTGGGAGTGCTGATACAGTTCATCCCCTGGTTGGAAGAATAGATTTAAAAAAAATCGATAAAATTGATTCGTAAATTGTTCAAACATAATCAATTGCCACACACAATGAGATCAGATTTATGCCTTATTTTCTTTATCTATTTACATCCAAATAATTGATTCATCTCGATGATTCTAACGGAATTCTTATTAAAAATTCAATTGATTTTCAAACTGTACATTATAATCAGCTCTCACAAGCATTACACAGACGCGTTTCGCTCAACGTCGTCACAACTACCTTCGAATTATCCAATCCGATCAACAACTCAACACCCTTAAAAAAATAAAAGCATCCAACCAGGGGGCCACATCAACGCGCAGCTTAAAAAAAAAAAACTCGTTCAAACGGCGACGATTTTGCTGGGATCAATCTTAACCCTAATGAACATGGTGTCATCCTTGATGAAATGACGCTTCTTGGTCATTTCGTGGGAGACGAATCTCGGAAAGCCAAAGCCGAGGCTGTCGGGCTCGCGGCTCGGCCTCTGGAAGTTCTTCCAGGTCGGATCGGGTATGAAGCTCTCGACGATGTTGCAGGCCTTCTCGGCGACGAGGGCCTGGTCCAGCAAGGTGAATGAGACGCTGTGGGAGAACGGCCAGCGCAGCAGGGCGTCGTACTCGCCGGGCAGGATTTTTATGTAGATGGAGATGTGGGTGCCCTCGCCGGTGCCGTTGCCGTTCAGGAAGAGCGAGGCCTGGAAATTTGGAGGAATAATTAGAATTTTCATGATTGGTATGAGAATGTTTTTCTTTTTTCTTTTGTGAGTAATGTGAGAAACATTTTTATAGGAGAACTATTATATAATTGGTAACGAAATATTCTTTTAAGTATACTATTTTTATATAAAAAAGTGATTTTACAGACTTATACAAGTTAAAATTTACAAAAATAACTAACAAGTTCAATTTTAATAAACGTATGCCGATTCATTTTTTAAAAAATTTCTTTAAAAATAATATCATAGAAACTCACCTGTAGTTTGTAACCATATTGACTAGTGTAGAAGGGCGGACTGATAAGCTCGACTCCGTCCTTGGATTTTGCCTCGGCCATTTTTGCAGCAAAGTCGCTGATCTTCCAGATAAGAGTACCAGAATAATTGAGGGACATCTTGCCAAGTGCCGCCTTCAGGCTGGAGATCTGGTGCTGCTGCTTTGACACAACACTGCACATGAGATTCAAATGTGACTTTGTCGACTCCTCCATGTGCTTATCCAAGGAGAATCTGTTTCCCTGCAAATACCAAAACACCAACGATTACCAATCCGATCAAAAATCAACTACAGTCCAAAACCAGATCACAATTATAATTTTCACAAACTCACCTTGAATCTGCAGCCGGCCTCTTTGAACGAACAGGACAGCAGGTGCGTCGTGCAGTGATCCTTGAGATGCACCTCGAGGTCCTCGCGCGGCAGCACAGCAGTTTCGCAGCGGTGTGGACAGGCGACGGGGAATCTGCCGCATTTAGCGTGATGAGCTGAGAGCGTATCGAAGACGAATTCCTTGTTGCAGTAGCGGCAGGCCATCAGCCGCTTGGCGCACTCGCCGAGCTTGTGCTGGCTCAGGTGGCGACGCTGTACCTTCATGCCGCATTTGTTCTCACAGTAAAGTGGCTCGTAGCCGCATGTGCCTATGTGCTTCTGTGAATGATCAAAAAAATGACCCGTCAGTACATACTTTTTCATTTAATCATAGACTTGACTTTATATATATGAAGGGAATAGCAACCTCGAGATTATATCCAGTGAACTCTTTGGCGCAGAACTCGCATCTGGCTCGCCTCTGGGCGCAGGTGTACTTGAGATGATCCTCCATGAGCACGCGGGGGATCATAGCTCCGCATTTGTTGCTGCAGGGTATGGCGTCGTGCTTGCAGGTGTTGAGGTGAGCTTTGAGCTTGCGCAGCTCGTCGGACCACTTGCAGCCGTCCTTGTGGTGGATGCAGTAGACGATCGAGCTCATTATCGCCTTCTCAGCCTCCAAGTCTTGAAACGTCTGCGAACATAAAGAATAAGTGTCTACTTTAGTATACAGCTTGTGCTTTTCAAATGTAGATTGTTGTGAGATGAGTTACATGATTAACAAGACCATTAGCATATGTATAATATTTTCTATGGCGCGGTGGAATTCAAAGCCTATCTAGTGTGTATACATCATCGGCTATCGTGCCTGACGATCTCGAGTTTCCAAGCGCTCGAAATAAATATGTATCAGATATATACCTATGCTTCACGAATATCTAGCCCATTAAAACTTTCGCGGACACATTCATCAGCCAGCTCGTCGCGCTAATAATCCCAATCAAAGAGGATTATAACCGTTCTCCAGCCTCGAACAACCACGTTCCTTCCAAAAACCACCGATCTCACAATGCCAACTACCAAAAAAACCTGTGTCATCCCAAGACATCCTCTACTTCTAAATCTTAATCAAACCATAATCCAGCCATCCATATTCAACAAAAGCCATAGCTCGTTATCGGACGCGTGGGCGAATATTACACACAGCTATGCTAATACACGGACGCGCGGACGTTCGCACGGTCCGAAAGGAGTGTAGAAAGAGAGGAGAGAAAAAAAGGCGAGGGCAAGTGCAGCGGCAGCCGAGTCATATTTGGGCAGGAGCAGGCGAGCTTAATTATTGGACCCGCGGCGCTATTTCTTCTCGTGAGAGACGCTTAGACGCGAGAACAGGTTTTTTTCTTCTCTGTATATAACCAGCATACACACACACAGGCGGCAATCTAATTTCAGGAGTCGCATGGCGAGGTTTATTATATAGCTCGCCGTGGAGGTCGGAAGTTGCGCTTTATCGTTAAGAGTTGCGTATATACCATCTCGGTGTGTATTTAACGTAAATATTTCATCGCTGAATTAACGTCGTAAGTCAGCGCAGCTGATTCGACTATATAAATCCGCGGGCGCTTACTCAACGTCAAATTTCACCGATCCAGCATATATACGTGCGCATCGCGTCTTGGGTGTCTTGTACGAGAAAGCGCACTTTCTCGGTAACTATATAGAGAAAGGAGAGAAATAGCCGCGCGCGGTGTATTACTGTTTTTATTCTAGAAGCGCTCGCCGCTAAGATAAATGTCCACAGAGCGTCGCAAAGACACGTGTATGTACCGACGCGCGCGGCTTTACGGACGCGTTTTATATAGGATTCGGGGAAATATATAAAGCGCGTTAATTAAGGGGGAGCCGGCCGGTCGCTCACCTCGTATTTTTAGGCGAAAATGGACGAGCAAGAGAGCAGCTTGGCCGGATCTCAAGAAGCTTTCCTCGTGTAATGTATAAGCGCAAGTGCAATAAAAGCAGCGCGGAGATGTAAGAACGCCGATGATTTACGATGGCTCGAAGGTTATGCGCGTAAAGCTCGAAGATCGATGCGCGAGCGAGGTTTCGTTTGAAGTTTAACTTAACGCTGATTATTTTTTTATCCACAAAAACGTTTACCGCCGATGAAGCTGCGAACGCGTAATTGAGTCAAATAAAGACCCTCCGTCCCCGACGTTCTTTCTCGTCCCAATGGAGCCATAAATCAGGCGGCTAACGTTCATTGTTCGGCGCGAAGGAAAAAAAAAGAGCAAGACGTTTTCCCCGATGGACATTTTCACTCCGGGCCGGCGATAATCGCCGATAAAAGCCGAGAGGCGCGAGCCCGTTAAAATCCGGAAAGGACGTAAATAAAAGCCGGCTTCGTGAAAGGTGCCTCCTGCTCATCAGGCAGAGAGATAAAGAAAAAGTCGGCTGCGACGACCTCCGTGGCGAGAGGCGCAAAAGAAAAAAGGAAAAGTGCCGCCGCTAAAGTTTAAGGCAGTCCGGGAGGTCCAGAGTTGGGGTTCCAAGATCATGGCGAGAAGAATGCGGGGGAGGAGGCTGGAGGAGGAAAATATTGTTGCGCTCGTACCTGAGAGGTATTGGGAAAATATAGACGTCGCTGGGTCGAAGGGGCGTGTTTCTACGAAATTTTCACGGTTGGCGCGAGCGGGAGTCGGTAAATATTTTCGGGGATTTTTGTAGAGAGTATAAATAAGTGAGGGAGGACTACTGGGTAGGGATCGGTACTGGATAAATTGAGATTTCAAGCTCTGGAAATTGTTTTGTTGAGGACGGTGTGTGTTTCTGGTTTCTGTAGTTTCGTTGAATTGTATAAGACATAGTTTTTATTGATGGAATTAAGTGCTTTCAGCTGTTGTAAGTAAACAACGATTAAAATCCATAAAAAGACCATTTAAAAGATAATGCTACCAGCAGCGACACATCTGCGCTCAGACAATGGCATGTAAATCACCTCCTAATCATCCCTCTCCTTTCCTCGCACAGCTGCCCGTATCCTCCTCCAGAAGCCAAATAATCATTTATCTCTAACTACCTTCCATTACCTACACTCCACTCAACCAACGCCCACTCCAAACCTCCCAAAATTCCAAAATCTCCCAACCACACACACACCTAACGATCTCCGCATCCACACCCTCTCACTACAACCGTTTCAGCAAAATACGTAATCCACTCATCGGGCCACGATATCCCTCCGAGATAAACGTTCGGAAGCACCAGCTTTCCGGGAAAGTCGCGCTGGCGGCGGCGACTTCAGAAATACACTCCTCAGCGGGAGCTGCAGCCCCACGTGGCGCTCGTCGACGTGGGAGACATAGCTCGCTCGCGCGCGCGGAATGTTAGCTTGCCTAGACGTGGATTATATATACCTGCTGGACGAGACGATGACGACCAGCTGAGCGCGGGCTTCTTTCTTTTGAGATAGCCCGCACGCGCGTGTTTGTATGTATCTACGCGACGGAGATTTATGGCCTTTTTACCCGGATAATTCAGTCGTAAAGGATTGTGCTGCTTTCGCCTTTTTTCAGATAATGCTGATGTACACGTTTGGATTAAGCGGCGAGTACATTTTCGGTGCGTCCGGCTAAAATAGACGCGCGTGTGGCTCCCGGCGAGATGTTGTGCAAGCTTTTGACACCTCTTTGGAATTCCTGTTTTCACGGAAAAAACGTCGCCGAGGCGAGAACGGTTGTTCCACTGCGCCGAAAGAGAGCCGAAAGATGGAATGTAAATATTCATCATCGATCAAGAATGCTGTCGCTAAGCGCGCGAGAGAGACAGAGCTACGCGCGGCTTATTTCGCTTTTTACAGAGAGCCGCGCGTATTAATGGCTTTTTTGCCGCCTGGTAACAAGCCGGTCTCTCTCGGCTCCCTGCAGTTTTCGTGTGCTTCTCTCTCGGGCATAAAATTATATACTTGAAAAAAACACGGCTAAAAACAAAACGATAGCCAATAAACCGTAAGTTCTCCCAACTATGCCCATACGATGACGGAAACGATCCGCAGCAAAACGAACAAGAGCAGCGAGCCCCACTCTTCCACCGCGAAACCAGTATCTCCACGATAAAAGCGCGCGTTCTATCCTTCTCGGCTGAACGCGCTCGGCTGTCCCATCCCAGAGTCTCTCCATACCTATCCAGCGCATTATATACACCGGTTGCGCCCTGCTCGGGCAGGTTCGAACGCGTTGCAACCTGCGCAAGGTCGTGGAACCCAGCGCGCGACCGGTTGCCGATCGGTATTATTATATACACTCCCCTTGGGTATATTACAGTGACGCTTGTGGCGAAAGATGCGGGTAAACCATAGGCCGCGACCTTATGCAGCTCTCGGAAGTTTCGGGAACGCATGTAGCGGGTGTCTTTCTGGCCGCGTGTGGTTTTACGCGAGGTACCGCTGCTCTCTCGCTCTTTCTTTCTGCCCTCTTCTCCCCGACTTCCTTTCGGCCTTGGTGCTGCCTCGGCGCGTGTGCAGAGTTTGTGAATGAAAGAGGAGCGAGGGAGAGAGGGGCTGTGCGTGAGAAAGTTGCGTGTGGCGGGAGAGATCGGTAAGGATCGGTATGGCTGCCGAGCGCGATTTATTGCTTCTGTTGCTGGGCTGATGCTGGAAGTTGAAGAGTTTTGGTCTGAGTTGAATGTTTAAGGTGGAGGATCGGTGGAATGTTTATTAGAATTGGAGTGTGGAGCAGCCTTGGAAGGTCTGGCCGATCGGTTGATTATAATAAAAATTCGCTTAATCTCAATTATTTCCACAGATCAACAACACACCCACTTGCGGAGCTCACGAAATGAGAAACAAACAAACAAACGCGATACATCACGAGTAGAGTTGACAGTAAGCGTGGGCCGTTCACCTTGTGCCCACATTACGTATATGAGGATAATTCTCTGGAATTTTAAACGTTTTGCGTACTGTGTTTTATAACAATTTAAAAGTCAAGCACATCGGGCTCGGATTAAATTACTGATTTTATCATGTTTATTATACTTTTAAAATTTGAGAAAGATAGAAAGCAAGGAACATTTTACATAACTCGCAAGAAACACGAAGAAAATTATAAAAAAGCATCATTTTTGTCGTATACAATTAAATATCGTAAAAGACTATTTTCCAATCAACGCCAAAATTTACAACCACCAATTCTCAAAACGAGTATTTTAATCCTCGACTAAAACCTGCACCACCACAGAAACTCGAATTACAAACTCTTAATTCCACAGAATTACTCATATACACGACTGTACACAGGTCGGCTAGTCGAGGATATCACAGAGCCGGCATTACGAGATCGTTGCGACAAATGTAATTTAACATGGAGAGGGACGCCGGCACGCGCGCGCCTTTCGCAACTTTAATACGCGCGCGGACAGTCAATTTTCGTCGTCGTCGTGTCTTTTATATATATGGGACCCTGCCTCCTCAAGGAGGTATAATACGCAGCGGCGGTTTCCTTTTTACGACCGGTAATTCGCTGCTTGATGTATGAGCTGGGGTCAATTTTGAAAAGTTTAGTAATGGAAGTTTGGGATTGTGTATGGTGCGGGTGAGCTCGTTGTGAAAGGAGAGCGTTAGGTAAATAGAAAATGTTACATTTTTTTTAAAGTATGAGTATAGAGGATTTTTTGTGGTGGTCTGTGCAAAGAAATTGATACAAGGTTGAGCTGTTGTGGTTTTGAAAGTTAATGCGTGAATTTACGTGTTTACTTAACGCGCCCGCCTCTTGTTATTGACTCGTTTGATGCGGGCATTATTTCGTTAGAATAAGTTTGTGTACAGGGATTTGACGAACGGAAATGAATTATGACAGTTTCAAGTCAGACGATCCCCCAGAAAGTCATAACAACCACTTGAGAAAAATCTCGTATACAAACCTCAATAATAGAGACCAGCAATAAAACGTACCCACAGCCTTCGATTCGTTACGATCCCACCCTCAATAAGATCCACATACGTGATCCAAGACACACGCATCGCCCGTTCCTAATACACCATAAATAACTCCGACAAAAAAAGTCAAGGGCCAGAGCCGAAAAAACGACAATACGGGCCGATCCATACGGGCACTTGAAAACCTTGAAAAAAATCGGCTCAAAGTATCAAAGCCGCCCGTTCATCGCAAACTCTCGCAAAAGCGTCTGACATCATACCAGTAGTGCACGCCAAAAAAAAGCATCACCAGAACATCAAACCCCGCGTAACCGTCCATCCGACCGCTTATTAACGCAGGAAAGTGCACTTAACGGCTTATCGAGTGCTGAAAAGCCTCGGCGCCGCTGTTTTGTTTCCGACGAGCGCAACTTGATTAGCATACACGAGATGAGACCGTTATTACTCATCGCTTGCATAAGCCGTCCCCGAAACTTTTTACATTACTATTTTGCATATATACGGTTCGTTCGCGCGACTGCAGCGACGATCGGCGCTTCGTATACTTACGCCCAAAATATGCGTGGACAGTTATACGGTTAAAAAACGGTCTTGCCGGCGGCATTCCCTGGATTCTATATACACACAGCGAGCCCGAGAGGCTGTCTGCATCTCATTAGCCGGCTGTCAGTGCCGTCTTCCTTTGAGCGGCTCTTATAAGATCCACCCACGCAATGGCCGAGTGTCTGCGTTTCACGTTGGGAGTGTGTAACTTTCTCGATTTTTTTAGTGGCAAATCGATCATACCCGGCGTGGAACGAAAATATTTTTACTCTCTCCGATCGTCGCTCTCGCAGGAGGTGTATGGACTTGAAAGGGGAAAAAAAGGAGTGACTCCGAAAGGAAGTGGAAGAGGGCACTCGGGACAAAGACGCGGGGATCGCATTCCTCGTGTTAACGAGCCGCGACGAGGAAGATACACTCGTAGACGGTGAGGTTAAACCCTGGGCGTCGCCGGTATAAACGCACTTGTCGCTTTTATACCGATTTCTAGCCGAAAAATTACCGTGCTGCACTATAATTTTTTTAATCGACTCGAAGTTTTTTCTTTACACTCATACAATCCCAAATTCATCCACGAGCCATTTCCGTATCTCCGACAACCACAAACACGACATCTTCACGCAAACACTATAAAAACCGTCCCTCTCCACACGCACACTCCTCACGGCCCGGATTCCAGAGCTCACCTCTTCCATCCGGGACGCGCTCGGTCTTTAAAGAAGAAAAGGTATGCGCCGGACACACAGAGCCGAGGAGAGAGCGATAAAATCCGGACGCGCGAGAGAGAGAGGAGAAAGGTGGGCCACCGGCCGAGCCTCTCCCAGAGAGCCCAATTTCGAAAACGAACGTCCTTGCTAAGGACGTTGGCCGGCCGTTACGTGACGAGTGTATAATACACGTATACAACCGCTGTGTTATCTGTGCTTTCGGGAACGGATGTGCCTTCTGCGCTGTTGTGCGCGCAGACTTTTTATTTCTGCAGCTGGATCGACTTTCCCCACGGACTTTCGGATGTGGCCAGTGTGATGAATGCCAGGGTAATGAGAGATCGGTTACCGGTTTAATCACGGTGCTTGGGTATAGCCGATGCTTTTCCTGATTTCGTTTCGCGCTTTGCAATTAACGAATCGATGGTTCTGTTAGCCCACTCTGCAATTAATTAACTCTCCCACACTATGCAGAAAAAAAGGGACTAGCGGAAGTAGAAAAAACGAGCGTCGCCAGAGGCTCGCTCCCGCGATTAAAGCGAATGCATATACGCATACACACATCCGATTCCCAACGGACGGCCGCGGTCACAGCTGCGGTTTTGCAGCCTGTATATATATACATGCACATAATGCGTATATACATCGCTTCCCGGGGCTGTGCTCTGGCTCCGGTCACGCTCGACGTCGCCGACAAACGCGACTCTTGCGCAAAGTCCCAAGAGGAAACGCACACAGAGACAGCGATGCGCGCGCGTGTATGTGTGTGTATCGACGAAATCTTACGGACTGTGAGAATGGAATGTCCAGCGTGGCTTTGTTTCTGGCCGCGCGCCCCGGATATGTATTTATATGCGTTTTCGGCCGTTTTTCGGAGCGGTGGGGCTGAATTATGGGTGGGTTTGGGTTATTATAGATCGGTTGGTTATCAAGAGTAATTTTAGGATGCGAATTAAATTCAAATGAGTCGGAGTTTGAAATGAAGTATACTTGTGCATTTTAACCGCACGATTCTTGAATCACACGCACCGAACGCAATGTATATATAGACACAAGAAAGAGAAAAAGGCGCAGAAGTAACCATCAACCAAAAGAAGAAAACCGCGCGGCTGCCGCGAAATAGAGAAGACGCGCGTGGCGTTTCTCTGCAACAAGAGCACAAGGAAAAGGATATATACACACGAAGAAGGAAAGAGAAAGACGAGCATACTCAGTGCGGAAAGGAAAAGCTCTCGCGTTATACATGCAAGAACAAGAGACTCGCGGCGTCTTTTCTCTCCTTGCGCCAGAAACAGCCGCGATATCCACCCTCGAGGCACAGAAAGAGAACCGAACGAAACGCGTCACACACACACACACACACACATGTATATATCGGCCGGGCGAGCATAATAATAAACGCACACGCCGGCCGGCTCGCATATAACGAGCGGCCCCGCGCGTATAAAAACCTGCAATTTGAATAATCGCCCGGCCCTGGGAAGTTGCGCTTTCTGTATCCACGTACGTGTGTGTGTGTGTGTACGTTAGAATTTGAGAAATTGAGCGCTGCGAACATTTTTCGTATAATACGTCGAACTGGACGAGGCGGCGGCGGGCCGGCTTAATGGGAGTGTATTAGCTCGCTGGGAAGTGGGTTTTGCATGAGCCGATGCGTCGCCCGTGGGATATTTCGTAACGGCATTCCGGTTATCGGATGATTTAGCGGATAGCGCGGATACTTGTGCTTGTTCTGGGTATGACAGATCGGGGATACTTACAGGTTGGCGCGATAGTTTTTGCAGAGAGCGGGGCGCTTGTAATGCGGGTGTTTTTCGCGATTCCGTATGCAAATTTAAGGTTAAGGATAGGATGATTTTGTTGCGATTTTTTTTAATTACGCTCTGGGCACGGTCGTGTGAAATCATACGTTTCGCTAGCGGTGCTTAAAACGGTGAGTCACGGCGTTGATATTATAGATCTCGAGCGAGCGTTTCGAAATTAGTGACATCACAATTGTGTGTTTACGCGCGCTATGCAAATCGCGGGTTCGATTAATGTCATCGCTCTTGTAATTACGGTGCAGTAGTGTCACTTATTTTGAAATATCGCCGAGTATCGGGAAATATGAGGAAACGCGTAAGTAAAACTATAGTTAAAATAATACCTCGGGGATCAACGGTTCGCTAGCCATGTGAGACCAAATCCTTCTCCAGTAACCACTTCGCCAATCAATATCACCTCGCGTCACTCCACGAAAAAACACTGCAAAATCACTCGCGAATGCGTCTAGCTACACTCGGCGACTGCAAGGAAGAAAAAAAGCGCACTTGGAGAACGGAGCAGCTAAACCGCGCGAGACAAAGGCTAACTGTCGAGTGAGAAGAAGCAGCTTGGAAGAGAGACTAGCTCGGCGTGCTCGAGTTCGCTTTCAAATTAACGCGCGCCGTTAATTGGGGGCCCCGTTTGCGCGCGCCTCGCTATATACCACGCCTAGAGCCTGCCTTATCGCGCATTCCAAACTTTCCGGGGGCCCTGAGAGGGTCAGCTGTTGGATGAGTATTCGCGGCTGTGTGTGTGTGTGTTGGGAGTTGGAGGAATATAATTAAGGGAGATGCGCGACGGGCGTATTTTGAAATTTTTTCGTTTGCTTTGCCGATATTGGGTGATTCATGCGGGTTTAATGCGTTTTGGCTACTGGGAAGTTTCTTGGAAAAAAGTTATCTGATTGAGGAAAACTGTCATTGTTTGTGGACGGGATAACTTCCAGATTAGTTTAGAAATATTTTTCTGTTATTGTTAATGTAAATCCTGTACAGTTAAGATTGATACATACATTCACCCATCCCTCTCACACTAAAAATAATCCTCCGCTAATCCAACCCATCCCCCCAACAAAACCGTAACACTCCAATTAAAAAAAATCCTCTCGCCCATTAAGAAAAAAAAAGACCCGCAACTTTGCAAATTCAATTAGCCAATTATTAATTCCCATGCGCGCGCGCCACATACCTCAGCGCGCTCGCACGCTCCTCTAGAGGAGTATATAGATTAGAATTCGCGCGTAACAGCACCGCGCGCCTGAGATAAGATCGTCCTTTAAGGGAGAGCAGAACCGTTCGGTACTAGCTTGAGAGGACGTCGAGATACGCGCTGGTTTTTCCCCCGATAATAAACAAACGCGCGGTTCCGCGTTTTTGCTGTCTCGAGATTTTTGAATGTCCTATGTAAGTGTATGGGGAGGCAGCTGATTATCTCGGTAGAAGCGACTTATCGGCGCAAAACGGATTTGCAGATAGGACGCCGAGGGTTACGGTTTTATCTGTTGGTTTAGCGCGCCGAAAGTGCGGATGGCTTATCTAAAGCGTTGCCAGTTCGGCTGAGATATCGCTCGTGATTTATTGTTTTGTCGTGACCGTATGCCGATTTTTGGATGTTTGGGTTTGCGGAGTGGGGGAGATTTGATAGATGTGTTTTTTCGGAGGCTGTAATTAAGCGGGGGCTGTAATTAACGTTTCGATTTTGAGAAGCCGACTAGGATCGGTTTATTGGCTGACCTAGTGGAATCGGCTACCGCGCTATGTAAATGCCGATTTATATACGACAACGGTTCTACGGACTGTATAACCCATCATTAAACTAGACAATATCCTTTATTAACACATTTACATGTCGCTTTTCGTTATATAACTCTCCAAAAGCCGACCGATCCCCCAACCTAAACTGGCCTAATCGGGTTAATCGAATTCACGCGAGCGAGCTTATATACGCATACATAAAAAAGAAGCGACCCGTCTCCCAATACCTCTTTGTATACATACGCAGAAAGGAAACAATTAAAAAAAACGAGTTCCGGAAACTTTGGGGAAAAAAAGTCCGGGGGCGGAGCGCGGCTAAGCCAGAGAGAAGGAAAAAAAGGCGTATTCGAGAATTCCCTCGATCTTTTTCGGAGAGGCTACCGAAGTCGCCGAGAGGCTCTGGGAATGTGTGTTATACACGTGGATGAATTATAAGGCTGGTGTGGTTCGTATTTTTGAATGTTTTTATTTAGATCTGTGCGGGTTATTTGAGGACCGTAAATTTTGGGAGAGCCTTGTAGGAGTGGATCTGTCTCAACACTGTTAATTAATTAAAGTAACTATTACTATTTATAAATTTTACAAAAAATATTCATGTTTTAAAAAGCAACTTTTTAAAATGACTTCCATCCAATTTGCATCCGAAACAATACACCAACACACAGCCGCACGACTATTTTTAACCGAAAACAATAACCAGAAACAACCTAAAATCCGGCCTTTCCGATATCGCCCTCTTAATCTGCTTACGCGAATCTACTTACACGCGCACACAAAGCGAAACGCGAGCTGTCTTACGGATCATCCTCGCTCGCTCCAAAAGTCGGCCGTAAACTCTGACTTTTGTTCGCCGCGCATAACATTCCAGCCAAAGGAATTCGCGAGCTTTACGAGCCGGCCGGACGCGCTTATACCGCTTTTCTCGCGGATTTCGTTTCCAGCCTCTAATGCATATTTATCGGCGCGTTTCTGCGAGGAAAAAAGCGGGTATCGCGTTTCTTTGTTTATTGGAACGTGCGCTTTTTTTCTTCCACTGGCCGTGGGTATCGCTGTAAAAAGATTTCCGATACTGGAGCAGGCACTTTTCCGAGTATGCACGTAAGAATTGGGAATTCACTATTATTACGTAACTGCAGAACGTTCATAAATCTTTCAGGAGGCTTTGTTTGAAAAATAAAGGGGAGGAGAGTCTGGATATATATTCGGTAATTAAGCGAGTTTTGGGCCTGACGATAAAATTTTAATTCAGCGTTTTGAGGCTGGGTAACCCGAGACCTAAACTGAAGTATCTTTCTCCCGAAAGTCACGGGATTATTTACGTTATTGCCCTCTCCGCTTTTATCTCTCGCGCGCTCGCAGCTGGTCTTTTCTTGTATAATTGCGCGTAAAAAGAAACGAGCGCGGCTAATTGGAGCCCGATGATACCGAGCGCCGGATTTTTTTCTGCTACGTGACCGACCTTGTGTCAGTTTTTAAGGAAATCCCTCATTCCGAATGTGTTTTTTTTCTTTTCGTCTTGAATTAGAACGCGCGGGTCTTGGGATATTGTTCGTAGATATACTTATATATGTGTAAGCGAGGAGAGCAGAGAGAAAAAGGAGAAACCGGTTGTCACGCTTGATCGTACGGGCACAAAGAGGAACGCTGTCATTTCTCTTATTTTCGTGTAACAGAACAAGGCTAATGTTGAGTTTACAAAGTGCTAAGAGACTCGATGTGATTTGCTGCTGATAATTGGCCAAATTAAATAAAAAACAAAGTATCAAAAATTCCTATTGCAAACAATAACAACATGAAACATTACAGAACCAAAGTAACTAAACGACTACAATTTTCTCCCTCATACATTAAAATTTCCCAACTCATCCTACAAATCTCGCTCTGAAAAACCACACACACAGCAGCGCTAATGAAAAGTCAACGCAACGCGCGCGCTTCGCTCCAATTCAAGGCTCGAACGTGTGCGTCCTTGGCTGTTTTCTCGCGTGCTCACATACGCCGCGGCAATGACAATGCCTTTTGTGTTTATTATTTAGCTTCTTGCTCTCTTCCTTTTTTTTTCTATCCACAACGCGAGTCACATAATCGCGCCGGTTCGTTAACGCGCCCGAGTTACTTAATTTCGGGTTTCTGCCTTATTCAATGCTGATCTCCCAAGAAAAGCTACGTGACAATGGCGGGATTCCGCGTGGTTGTTTAAACAAAGTAAGGAGAGTCTATAGGTGATTGAAAAAAAAGGTGTGTAGGGGCGATTACTATATACTCGGCTTTGATAATCAGTGATTTTTTCAAAACATCTAGTCAATTATCGGCCGAGAGATTGTAAATCGTTGTATAAGTAATTCCCGGTAATTATCTTTTTGTAACAGCTGTCGTTCGTTTGTATGCAGATGACTTTTTTTATACAACCGTGAAGAAACGCAGCTGCAATCCAGACCGACTGCTGATTCAGCGCGCCGCAGCGTATCCATCTTACTCAGCGCATTGACATTATTATCTCTAAATAAACATCGCATTTATATACATCTCGAGTCCCGCATTGCAACAAATCAGCCACTTATACAACCGAAGCAAAAACAAAACCTCCGTGTCCCACGCTCTCTTAAAAAGAAAAATCCAGCCCCCCTTAAAACACCCTGGAACCGCCTCATCTTCTCCCGCATACCAAATCCACTCTCTCTCAAACCTCCGAAATCGGCCCGCACACGCGATATACATACCCATACACGTATACAAACTCTCTTCCCTTTCGCAAAAAAAAGCAGTGGGACGCGTCTATACCTAATAGGAAAATACGTATTCGCGCGGGGCAATTTAAGTGTCGCGTGTCGGCGCTTTCCCCGTGCACGCGCGCCCTAGGGCAGCCGAGGCACTGTGTATACGTCTAGCTGTGTGTGTATGTATGTAAGACAGGGGAGAAAGGAGTAGCCGAGGTCGGAGGCGCGCGCGCTCGGGTTCCCACGCTTCCGCGGCTGCTGCTGCTGCTGCCTCGCCTTAGCTCCAGAAGAGCCGGAGAATGCCTCGCGGCGAGAGAGAGAGAGAAGATTCTTCGCCGAGCTCTTTCGTCATGTATATATATATATATGTATAAGAGCAAGCGCGTTAGTAACAGTGCGAGGAGCTGGTTCGTGCCCGATAGCGGAGTTTTGCAAGGATGCGTGTTTTATTGAATGGGCGAGGAGATCGGGGAGAGATTCAAGTCGTTATAGGCCTCACCTGCGTATAGGTCATAACTAGGCTCTCGGCTAACTGTCCTAAGTGTGTACTAGTAACAAGGCAACCTAATTACGTCCTTATTAAGGCACGTTTAAATCCCGACCTTCGTAGTTTCTAATTACTTTTTTCCTTTAGTTGTATTACGCAAAAACGCACAATATCGCCTGTCTATATAAAATCCAAAATACGTGGGCGGACTTGCGACGCTCGACTCTATTACAGCTCAGCTCTCTATACGCTCTCGACGTTGATTCCAGCGAGCTGTTATTACTTATCCGCTCTCGCGCCTCATCGCTCAACAGCCCACTGATAAATGAACTCGCCGCGCGATCTTCGCCGTACACTCGGGCGTGGATTAATTACCTAGCGGTTTAGCGTCTAACGCCACTCTAAAAACGCACGGCCGCTTATTAGAAAGTCCAACCTGGAAGATTCATGCTTCGTGCCCTTGCGACCTGTTACGAAATCGCTGCAGCTTCAAGCCTCTATTTTTCCCTGGTATAAAACACGGCAAAACCCACCGATCTTACATACACGCTGCGCCCATCCTTTTAAATAAACGCGGACTTATCGTAATTAAAAGCCGACCACATCCTCCCAGGGAGATAACCCCGTGTAAAATCTCTCTTGCATAACTCTAAGAGCGAACTTTCGCGCCGGGCTCTTATATAGCTTGCATTCCGCGCTCTGGCGTATATATACACGCGTCGATCTAAACGAGCGGTGCACGAGCTCCATAAAACTATCGGCGTGCAGGTACCTATATAGCGCGCGCGCGCCTCTATAATAGCGGTAAACCGGCGGAGAGAGCGCATTAGACGTCGGGCATGGCTGTGTCTTTTTATTTGTTCTTATATAGACGCGCCTGCTTGCGGCCTTTGTTGAGGGTAATACGCTGGAGCGTATTATGGGATGACGCTGGACACTAGAGGCGATTAGAGTGGATGTGTAGTAGTGGAAGAGATTAGTGTTGGCCTTCCGCGTTTGGTACCTTTTTTTTTGCGAGAGAGGATTTGTTTGTTAGAGGTGACATACTTAAGGGGAAGCTGCTGGTGCAGTGAGTGTTTGGGAGCCACAGGTGAATGTAATGAATGATCGATCTTAATTAAATTTCGGATAGATTAATTATTAAAGAACCGATCATCTACTTTTTGTCTATACTAAACCAACCGATCGAACAACAGCGGAATCTTCCCAGAATTAAAACCACTCGCCCATCACGCCTCACCCAGATACACATCCACCTCGTCCCGCAATCCTCTCTAACGATAATCGAGCTCCCCGCTAGCTCCCAAGCTCCCGAACTGTGCCGCGAAGATGCACCGGCCCGATCTCCTCTAATTGCCGTTACAGACCTCATCTCCCGGCTACGCTACATTACATACCCAGCCGCAAACTTGAACTTTCCGGGTCCCTCGTTTTATGCGGGATATACACTGCTGCGCCCATTTGTCGCTCGAGATGAACGTGAGAACGCGCCGTTATTGTACGTGTAGTGTAATAAAGTCAAGCTGCACGCCGAGCGTCTAATTCGAGAGCTGAGGTATAGCACGCTGGGAAGAGAGATAGGCGAGGTTTTTGTTTGGATGTGGTGTTACGAGGCTGGATGGTAACGTGTAATGTTTTTTTAACGAGTGTCGCCTTCGCCGGGGATTATATTGGTGTACTTTTTCCGCGGTGTTTAGCGCGAGGTGACGAGTATGTATTATTGGCTAATTCGAAAATAATGGCTGTGTGGAATGAGTTTGCCGATGCACAGCTCTTAACGATTTTTACGTTAATTTAACAGCGCAAAACGCAAGGTTAACACACGCCAAGGGCAGCTCCAGAAAATTTCAATTACAACCGCAAAAAAGCAGCCCGGGCAATCAAGCCGGCGCCGCGTTCATTATAACATCGCGAAATCGCATCAAGCCCCGTTACACTTTGCTTCCACGCTGTATACACACACAGCCTTCATCAAGGCTACTTTACGATTCATCTCGCTCTCGCAAAAATCGCGCGGCGACCCTCGCGTTATACTACCTTGCTCTTTCCTACTTTACTTGAGAATCTAGGGAAACGCGCGTGCGTATATACCGTTTCAGTCTAAATCCTCTGCAGTTCCGCTCGCTTTTGTAATGTGGTGTATATGTGAGGCTGCGCGCAGCGGAGAATTAAGGAGAGCGCGCTTTTTTTCCTGGCTCGCTTATTAAGTGGACTGCCGAACGAAAGGAGAACGCGAGGAGGTAGAAAGTGCTCCGGCGAGCTGGTTCCGCGAATCGCGTGCATGATGTATATGTGTCAACTGCCCGGCTGGACGATATGGTATGGCCGAAATTAGCGTGTGTGTATACGTGGGCTAGGAGATGTTTTTGAGGATAATGTTGTTTTCGGAGTGGCGCTGGGTTGGCTTAATGATTCGGTCATCGCTGTTTGGAATTGATTGTTTATGCGAACGAAGGGAAACAATACCGAAAACGTTCGTGCACATAAAACGCTCGTTTACCACCCCATCAGAGAAGCCTACTTATTTGCCCTCCATTAAAGCCCATAATACGAGCCGCACACGCGTGCACTTAGCAATTACAATCGAACGTCGCCGACGGCGCGTGCGTTTCTCCGTCATCCGAGCATACAGCCTCGTTTGCCAGCGGCGCAATCAGTGTCACAGGCGCGTGGATAAGAAGCCCTTTCAGAGGGAAAAAACGCGAAGCCGCACGTGTGTGTGTGTGTGTGAGAAAGGGGATCGTGGAATATCGGCGTGCTCCCTTGAGAGCTGGGCGCGTGCTGTGTTTGCTCGAGATTTCATCGAGACGCGTGTGCGTTTGAGTGGATCTCGGGGTGATGGGGTGACAAATATTGACTCGCGTTTTTTTGTTGTGTAGTGCAGGATGCGAGGGGAGATTTTTAGAGATGGATAAGGGGGTGGTGGGCTTTGTTTTGTGGAAGAGGGATGTGTGATTCATCGTTTTTTTTTGTTATTATGGATAGCGTGGATTTTTTTTATTATGTGGTCATTAGAATGCAGTAAGAATTTATAAAAATGATTTCAGTGTATATTTCATTTAGAATGATGCCTACAATAATGGACCTCAAGACAAACACATAAACGGAAAATGAACTTTCTACTGGGAATATTGGCCTGGGAGCGGAATGAGATAATTCCGGTAATAAAAAAGCGCACGCGAGACAAGGAGAATTTTTGTAGATGGACGGTATGTCATCCTAAAGTGGAACGAATGGCCACTAATGGACTATAATTAACGAGTTTAGAGGCCTTTTTATATACACACCGAGAGCACCTCACAGCCGACTCGCCTCGCGCGCTGGCTCATTCAAAAAAGCCGGAATACCATTTTGAGATAAATGACAATTCGAGGACACAAAAGGAAACGAGCGTTTAGACAGATACCATAAACTCTATTTTAGCCGTCACACTGTATCCAGCTCTTTTTTTTCGTACGACACTCGGACAGCTCGAATGATTTACGCGTTTGTGAAGCTAATTGTTCTTCGGTTAAGTCACGCGTTATTTTCAAAAATTTTTTTTAACAAATCTACAAATTTACATTTAACCAATAACCCGAAATCTGCAAATAAAAAAAAAAACCTTAAGTAACCAGGTGACAGCTCCCCTCCACGCGAAGTAATTTACTGTCGCAATTCCCGGTAGCTCGCAATAAAAAGCGCGGCAGTAAATAAACCTTACCGAAGAAAGCGACGTTCCAATCGCACCCCGAGACTATTTCGGTAACCCAGCCGGCTACGCCCCTTCTTTCACCCTCGCAACCCAGGAGCCCACTGCCGATTTCACGCGAAAAATCCAAGGCCTACTGGACAAGTTGAGACAAGTACAAGTCTTAGGTGGTACACACAGAGACGGAGGTAATCCGGCCAGCAGGTACACACAGGTTTGGGATCTTAAGGTTCATTCATGGGGCTTGGGGAGGCCCCGTGTAATCGACCTGGAATGCAATCGATACGGTACGTCCAGGATTTTAAAAGGTCGAGACCGGGCATTTAAAGCCTAAGCTTAAGACGACGTTATTGCCGAGTTAGCGCATTGAGGGTATGGAAGGTTTTCCAAAGATGAGTGTTGTGTGTATGTCTTTCTTTCTATTTTTACCGGCAAAATTAGCCGAGGGCCGAAGAGAGTAAATAAAGTACCAAGTTTTACATTTCCATCCCTAATCCGCAGACGACGGCTGTCGGCTTTATACCCTACACTTTATCTCCAGCCGAGCCAAAATACAAGAAATTAATTAAACCCTCGCACGCGACCAGAGCCACTCGAAGCCATCTGCCAGCGTATTCTAAAACTCGCGCGTCCTCAAAGAGAGCACTCCACGGGTGAGAACACAGCAGCATCTGTCAGCAAGGACGTGAGAAAACGTTTTTCCTTTTTCCCTTTCGGTTTTTCCTTTCTTTTCTCCGCGCACGTATAAATACCCACCGAGGTGCGCGACTATACGCACAGAAAGCGCCGGAAGATGGAATTCAAAATACATCCCGGGGCGGAGAGAAGAGCGGCAACATCTGGCTGCCACACATAGGACCGAATCTCGCGGCGGCTTGCGCTTTTGCTTGCGGGCCGCGCGTGAAGAAGGTTTTTAGAGACTTTCTTTTCTTTGGCCTTTTTTTTGGAGATGGGGAATCGGGAGGAGGAAGTTATTTAATAAGTTTATTATGGTAGGGATCTCGGGTGGGCTCGATTTTTTTCCGATCGGAAGACTCGTTTGAGGCCTTTGGGGAGCAAAAAATAGAGGTCGGTAGCCGGATGAGGGCTGCGAGTGTATAGTAATCGGTTGCGTGAGTTTAGCTTTTAACACGTGCTGTTGCTAGCTGTTTTGTAACACTGCGCTTTTTTTAACGGAGAAAAGCCAGCGTAAGCTCATAAATTTACAAAACTACAAAAAATTACGAAAAACCTAACAAAACACGTTCAAAAATCTCCAACCAAAACGTCTCGCATTAATCTCTCAATCAATCCCATCACCCTCAAGCAAAGGAAACGCGCGTCTCCGCCGATCGACGCACATACCCCTGAGCACTCATCTATATACCCACAATAAGCCGCGCGCACAAAGAGCGCATACCAGCGCTCTTCAGCAACCGATCCCAAAAGATCCGGCCAGCTGCAGGGCTCACTTACCCCCACGGGACGCGAGATCAATAAAATCGAATAGCTCGCGCGGGGAAAAAATGTCGTGCCTGACAGATATACCAGCGGCCGATGAATGCCGGCACTGTGACGTCTGGGTATTAATCCCTTCTTTTTTTTCTATACCGCGAGTGTAGGTATATGTATTTGAATAGAAGCGCTGGACGCCGTGGGTATGTATGGGGACACAATCGGCTGATTTACGAGCGCGGAATGAGCGGCAGCCGAACGCCAGAGAGACCGTAATTATTTATTTCATTGTTGGATGATTGGGATCGATTCTTAGGGATGGAGGGGTGGGGTATGGTAATCGGTCTAATTTGTTATTGACGATTTTTCAGGTTTAACGATGCGGTAATTAGTGGGGATGGAGATTCGGTTTTGTTGATGGGACGGATTTCGTTGATTTAAGAAATGGTGCTTTTTTAATATATTTTTTACGAGGTATTCCATATTTTATAATGATGATTGAGACTTTCATTGTTCATTACACATAACTTTTCTATAATGAACTGTCTCTATATACGCACGCATCTTTATAACACGATGTATTTTATTAAAAGATGCATCATTGAATCCCGGCAACAAAGATACAAAGGTCCCACTAAGCACCTTTCTAATATCACTAAAGGGTTCACCTTCGCCCGCAGCACTAAATCAAGTAGTAACTATACGTAATCGATTTTTCTCACACCGCATCACGGCACAATGGAGCGGCTCTGAAAATCCGAGACGAGCAACAAAAAAATGTCCGTTTTCGTTCGGTCCCACATTGATAAAGCGAGCGCACTCATTCAAAGTCGCGCAACAGCATCGAATTCGTCATATATATGTATATATAAAACCCTAGTGGGTGAATACACGTGCCCGGTGAACAGACTCGTATATAATGGAACATAAATATATGACTGTGACTAATGGCATTTCTCGCGGGATGTCTTCCAGGTGATTCAACCTTTGGTTCCTACACATATAGACGGCATCTCGCAGCGCTGTTTTGATTAGGGATCTACGTGATGTTTTTTTATTTCAAAGTGGAAACGCGCGTGTGTATGTGTACCCGTTAGGAGAAACAGGGATTTGAAATGTGCTTTATCGTTTTGGAGGTTTATCGTGGTTTGGTGGTAGCTAAAGGCTGGTTGTATCGCTAAGGTAAATAGAAGTTGATAAGCGCGCGAGGGATTGAAAATCTTTGGGGTTTAAGATTGGAGGTTCGGGTACCTACTGGTGGCGAGATAGTGGATGATTGACAAGAGGCTGGTGTTTTTTTACGTGTTCGGTGAAACGTTCGGGAATTTTTTTGTATAAAGGCTGTATTGTGTGTTTTTGAAAGATTGTTTGAATGATTTATTAAGAAAAGGCAGTATAATTATAAGTTGTTTTTTTGTTTAACTTATATCTTACAATTCTAAATAACAAAAGGTGTATGATATGAATGCATATGTATTTAATATAAAATCAACTGCAATCTTAATGCAGAATATTGCAACTTTTGATATTACAATAAATATGATGAAAGTGAATAAAAAGGTAACTCTATAAAAAACTAAATCAAGATTAATAAAACCGGGAGTAGTTCTAAGTATTCAAATACGAAGAGAACACGTCATTCGATAACATTCAAAAAATCTCGAAAAATACTACATTCACTATTTTATACAGACAATTCCCAGAACGTTTTAAACCCAAAAAAAAACTCATCTCAAACCATACCTAATAAACGACCGAAACTCTTCCGTACCATTCCCGCAAGGATGCAAATTAACCTCTGGCCGTGAACGTCTCCATTCATCGCTCTCACGAACCGTTCTTTAAAAAAAAATCGCGAAATTCCACTCAACAAACCTCCACAATACCCCCGACCTCCGGCAACAACCGATAAGCCAATCCCACCTCTTTCAAACGCAAATCAAAACGCGATCTCTCAGACTAATCCACAAAAAGAAACCTAAAAAACAGCACCAACAAATAACCACATCGCAAAAAGCGTCTAAACAAAACGAAAAAATCACCTCTTGCTCAGCGATAATGGGCGACTTGTCGATCAGATTCTCAGTGCTGACCGGGCTCGGCGGCGAAGTGGGACTGGCGCTCGGGCTCACGTGGAAGGCCTTGGCCTCCTTGGCCTGCCTCTGGGGCGACATCCTCGCCGGGAAGCTCAGCGTCTTCGTCCACTGCGACAGACCCCGCACCATCTCGAAGCCGCTTATTTCCCCCGAGATTTATCAATTTACCAATAAAACACGGCGCACTTGCGCGAGACACTCGCGAAACTGTATGCAACGCGAGTCTACGTATACGTATTACGTATCAACGATCGAAGACGTAGCACTTAAATATACAAGCTGGAGAGCGAAAGGTAGCAAACGCGTCCGCTCTGCTCCGGCTCGCTGGCTCGACTGAGGCTCTCTCTTGCCGCTCGGCAGCGAGTTTGCTGCGCTCGGTGGAAAGGCATGCGCCGAACAGCTGCCCCTGCTCCCCCCCTATATACCCATTGGCTGCGCGCGGACGGAAACGATATCTAGCTCGCTCGCTTTCTGTCCTCGTCGGAGGATGCTGCGACGACGCCGGTAATTCTGTGTGTGTGGGTATAGGGGGAGGATGCGAGAGGCATGGATAGGATGTATTATGATGCGAGAGCGTCGAGAGGGAAGTCGTTGCGAGAGATGGAGGCTCTTCGGGCTCTCTATGCTTTTATTTCGCTTTTTTTTTAGATGATGCTTGTTTTTAATTTTTATGGATGGGCTTTTATTAGGGGTCTCGGTTTTTTTCTTCTTCGGATCGAGCGACCGGTTTGCGGATGGGAGATGCATCCGGCGCTATAGGATAGAGGAATGGTGGGGGATTCGCGGTTTGTTTGGAGTGATGCAATTTTTAGCGATTTGGGAAATATGATGGTGAGTGGTATCAAAAGTTTTTTTAGTAACAATATTTGCTCTTCGGTTGTAAAATATGTTACTCATAAATATATAGCAAACGAGCCCTCTGAAATTACGAATGACGAAAAATCGGTACAAATTAGATAATTAAACAAAGCAGGCAGATTGCATCACATCTCCGTTCAATTATCAGATCATTATTACTAATTACACTTTATGTAAAACAACGCGCTGCTAACGGCACAATAAAAAGCGCCGGACGGAAATAAAAACAATTTGTAAGCGAAGGCCGGTCGCCGATCCAAACAATGGAGGAGCGCGAGGACCGACAAAAAAAAGACCGAGGTAAAGGAGATAAAAAAAAAAGGAACGACGACGAGAGAGATCAGATGGCTGGCTAAGAAGAGATAAAAAGGAAAAGAGCATACCGCATACATATACACACACGAAGAAAGGAACGATGCAGCCGTTCTCGGGTATAGATCTCCGAGGGAGAAAGCTTCGCTGACCCCGTATAGAGCTATCCCTTCTTACCTACATATACACACACCTTTACGCTTTTTTTCCTTCTTCTATACGTCCCGCCTCGGGGTCCATGTGCGGCCGATCGGCCGGCGCGATGCGCCCACGAAAACACCTAATTACTCTCGATCAAATTGCACGCTCGGCATTTAATTAGCAATTAATTTGCGGTCGTGGGAGGAGCGCAGGGACGGAGTAAACGGTCCGGCATCCGGATTTTTGAGAAAGACGGTATCAGGCTGGAGTGAAGTAATAACGGTGATAATTATGCGGAGGATATGTAGAGTTGTAGAGCGGAGATGGAAAGTTTGCATGGTTTGTTTTTCGAGCAGATTGTATATTTTTCAATTATTTTTTGCTAGCGAGTTGTGTGAAACTCGCGCTCTGTTATGTAATGAGAAATGCATTTTGAGAATCGCGCCGAGCGATCTCCAGTTTCCACTTCCTCGTCGCTAATAAACTTAAATGTACTAGTTTTTGAAAGTTCCACGTAAGAATCGCAATTTTCCCGAGCGCGCTTCAATTTCCAGTTTTATAATGGCTTCCACGGCACCCGGTAATCGGCACAATAGGAGATTACTTCCAGGATACCTAGATACGGATTAAATCGTAACTTTGACATCTTTCAATCTTTATTTTTCCAATCTAGATATATGTCTTTAAATCTATATCTTCCAATCCGGCTTATTATATTATCTGAAATAATCAATAAATCAATCACCGATTCCACGCTTAATTTTTCAAACGCGTTCCCAATAAATCCCTATTAAAAACCCATCAAACGCGACTCCATCGCCAGCATCGAATTCATCGGTAAAAATCGATCGGTCGGCATCATCAATCAGCTAGATCGGCGTGAATCGGCAGCGCCGAGAAACCGAACCTCTCGAGAAAGACGAATTCCAGATCTCGCAAGAAACAAACGTAGCTGTATAGTCGGGATGCACCGGCGGAGCCAGTGATTCCATTCACAGAAGCGAGAATTCTGTCCTTTTAAAAATCGCGCGGCTTATAGGAAGGAGAGGAGGAAGCCAGTCGTCTCTGAGAGGCGCGCGTGCCTAAGCGAGGGAACTTGGCATAGCAAGAAGCGTTTGATAGATTTGTGGTAAGAAAGAGATGCTGCGTTTTTTGGTCGGGTGATTTAATAACCTGCGGTACTTCGTTAAGTTCGATTGCGCTTTTTTTAAGGAGGTGAAATTTTTTATTGCGGGTGTCGGGGTATTTTATTGTAGAAAATTATTTAAAAATTAAAATATTACATTCTAAATCGTAATTTTAAATTAGTAACTTTATACTTTAACTTTTATTAAAGTATTAAAGAATACGAAATTGAGCCGGTTTATCTACTACAAGAAAAATTATTAAAATTCAACATTCAAAAACTCGTTATCGAATTTACAATGACTCCGATCAAGCTTCAAATTCATTCCGCACCAACTAGTAAACCCAAAAATCCAGAAAACCCCAAAAACCAAAAGAAAAAACACCCATCTCAGCCTCTCAAATCTCCATTCAAAACAAAAAAAAAACTTCAAAACCCCGGCTTCCATCCTCCAACCACATCAGCTCTCCAAAATCGGCACACTCAATTCACCCATCACAGAGGAGCCCGCACACCGGCCGCCTTCCTCTCTAAAAGAAAGAAGAATGCGCGTGCGCGCGCCGCGTCTTTATGGAAAATCTCTCTCTCCAGCGCAGCTTGCGCTTGCGCGCAGAAAAGAGCGACGACCCGCTTGAGAGCGAGAAAAGGAGAGAGGAACGAAGCAGATCGGCACGCGAGGAGAGCAGCTCTCCCCCCCTCTCCTTGACTTTGCCGCGCAGCGATGTGGCACACGCCAGATGGAACGAAGCTGACCGCCGCCTTGATATTTCTCTCTCGTAGGAGATCGTGACTCTCGAGAGAGTCGCGCGGTGATCGTTCCAGGAACGGAGCTGACTTTGAGAGAAAAAAACGGGGGCGGAGAGCGACGGAGAAAATTAAGGCGGGAGAGAGGAAAATTCGTGCGGTCGCTCTCGCGCGGGGATAAATTAAAGGGATAGTCAGGTTGCTGGGAGGGCTGGGTTATATTGTTTAACGGGGATCGGGATTTTTTGCGCTGGATGTTGGGAGGGTTTTCATTTGCGAGATTGATCGGAGAGATTGGGAATTTGTTGCTGCGCGACGGTTTTTAAGTGCGGCTGGTGCTTGCGGAATTGGAACGGAAACTAGTTAGGTGTTTGAGGAACTATATACGTGGCTTTTCTGTAGTGTTGAATGTCGGAGGTTATTTTGGTCGTCATCCTGTTTTGGATTGAGCTATGGATCTGTTTTTTCGGGAAATCGTCGGACGTTAGGAATCGGTTGAATTTTCATTTTACTGCAGCGGCGCGTTTACTTTTAGAAATAGATTTTATGGGAGATAAAGAGCCGAGAATATACCCAGAACTGCTGCAAGAGGGAAAAATTCCTAGACACGCCGTCTTTCTACCAGACCATAATCAGCCTAATAAAATCGTATTTAACTCTAACAAAACCAGTATCTTAAAACTTTTGTAAATGTTGAAACAAAAAAAATGCCAAACACGTGCATTACAATCACGCACAAACCAAAACCTCCCATACACCTCCTACAACCAGCCAACAATCCATTTCTCCCATTCCCTCGTGCAACAATGTAATATATCCCTCAACCGATTGATTTAAAATCGCGATCCTTGGTACATGCAACTCGCGGCGTCTCGAGACTCGAGTTATCCGCACTTAAGCCGTTCTCTGCAGCAAAGAGACTGTGAGAAGGTATGCGCGGCGAATCGCGACGTTTTTCCACGCCTTCGCCGCGCTCATCGGCTCTTACGTAAGGCCAGCCTGCATCGGGGAGAGATCGGCAAGAGATCGGCAATTACAGCGCCGGTATATAAACCGGAGAGAGTCGACGGCGATCAGACAGCCTCGAAATCGGAACGCGTCGTGCCTTTGTGAGCTCTCTGGCCGTGTATTACCTTGTCAAAGCGAAGAAAATTGCGCCCGCGTGTGCCGATTTATTCGATCTATAAGCGAGCGAGAGTCTCAAGCTGAGGATCGCAGTCGAATTATTCGGTCTCGATTCAATAGACATTTTTCGCGTGATCGTTTGGATTAGTGTTTACGCTGAAGATGTACCGGTAAGAATTTACGTGTATAAATTCAACATGTGTAAGCCGTCAGCGATCGGTCTTAATTATACGAAAGACGCTTGATTCAGCGATCACTAGCCGCGATTTAAAAACACCCGTGGACAAAGTAGTCTTCGGGCAGCTTCTCTAAATACATCGTAAATCCAGCTACCAAAGATACACCCACCTCGCTAATGCATCACCTATACACACACGCACACAGCTCACTACACCCATACAATATCGTCGTCGTGTCATCCGTTTCTCTCTGGCGCGGCATTCCAGGGCGTCCAATAACGCCGATCGCCGGGAAAGAAGCGCGTGAAAAGAACGCCGCGCTCGTATATACACACATACGTACATAATCACACTCTCCGGGGAAAAAAGGGAGACGCAGGCGCGCTTTTAAAGTGTCATCGGGAGAGCGAGCGCTTTTCCACGCGCGCGCGGACAAAGACGAGGCGCGCGCGGGCCCAGAAAGGAGAGATAAGGGAACGCCTGCCTGCGAGCGTTCTTAAGAAAGATGTATAAAAACGGGGACGCGATATAAAACGCCGAGAGAAAGAGAGAAAAAAAATCAGGCGCGCGCTGTGCCTATCAAATGTTTGGAGAGAAAGAGAGGAGTCCTCTCCTCGTGTTGCCGGGCAGGTGAGGAAGATAAAGAGAGCCGGTCCTCTCGATTGTCGCTCTCTTCCTCTCTCTCTCTCTCTTGCGGGCATTCACGAGATCTTCGGTGTAGGTATATATATGCGTGCCACGCGAAGCGGGCAACACACATTCTCGGCCCGAGCGCAGCAGCTGCCAGTGGCCTTCCTCGACCTTCCCCCCCACCTTGCGATCTGCTAGCGCGCGCCAGCCGGCCTTCTTTTGCTCTCGCCTGATGCCCGAGTATTATGTGTGTTCGTAAGGTATATATGTACACCCTCGGTGTCTTCTTTATGCATGTGGTCAGCATGCGCGGGGCTCGGAGAGGGGAAAATTTGCCGTTGAAAATCCGGAGGGTGCGGCGGCATGTTTAGGAGGGCTAAGGATTTTTATGGTGTAGGCGATCGGCTCGAGCCTGATGACCTGTGAAATCGGTGCACTTTTTTGAATTAGTCTGGCTGGATTTTTCGTTAAGATGCCTTAATGCCAACTGCATAGACATGGTAAAGTGCAGTATTACGGAATCGACCGCTTAAACGCTTTTTTGGTTATGACTATATGCCTCAAACCGATCACTAGTCACATTGCGTATATACGTAGTATGTAGGCATGAGTCATGATTTGTTCTCTCGAATCAAAGTACACTTTTTAATATTTAATAAAATATAGAATCGTATTAGCTCCGAGCAAAATTATTATTTATATTCAAGAATACTCTGGCACAAAGTCAGATTGATTGACTGTCTAGATTTTGAAATAAACTGGTGAAAATTCTCTTGTTTTAGAGCTTTTTACGATAAAGTATATCTATATCTATGTAAAATTAGGTAAAAAAAGTAAACTTTAAAACGATATAACTCAAAATAGAGACGATGAATAAATAAAAAATTTTGCAAGTGTATTCTTGAATATAAAAAGTAATATTGCTCAGATTTTTATATGACTCTACATTTTATTAAATATTATGAATAACAAACTGTATCTTACATCACAACTACCGTAAATGCGAGTAATGAATCAGACATAAAACAAAAACTTGTCGCTGTATTATAGCCAAACGTGCGTGCATATTTACAATTTATCAAGCGCGAATCTTTAATAACTGCGACTTAAAATATTTCACTCCTTCGACGTTCTATCTGTCTGCAATCCACCAAGCAATGCGGCTATAAAAAAATTGTTTTTTAGAATTTCGTATAAAAAATTTCTTGTAATAAAGGATTTTAAATAAAGAAAAAATATAATGAAAATCTTTTTATTAATATAAAAATAGCTTTATAAAAATAATTAAATTTTTTAAGAATATAACTAGAAATTTATATGTATTTTCATTACTTATACGTATGACTGCATTGATTTTAAACAGAAAAAAAAATAAGTAAATTGATAACTTTTTCATTATTTTATATATACTTTCTTTTGGCTGGTAAATTAAATAAAAAACGTATAACAAAATAATTTTTTTGAAAAAAATTTTATTAAAAATTTTACTTTTGGCTGGTTAATTCAATAAAAAATTTATAACAAAATAATTTTACTAAAAATTTGACTTTAGGCTGGTGAATTAAATAAAAAATTTATAACAAAATAATTTTATTAAAAATTTTACTTTTGGCTGGGGAAATAAATAAAAAATTAATAACAAAATAATTTTACTGAGAATAATTTTATTAAAAATTTTGTGGGAGATGCTTATTTTATGAATGTAAGTTATTACATTTACAAATAATTCAGATCGCATACAACTTTCGGAAGCTCGGAAACAGTTTACAATTACTTTCAAAATCTGAATAAAATAAAATAAAACTTGAGTAAAGAAATCTAATTTATCAGTCGATTACGTTTC
>UELX01000459.1:0-77407 GCA_900480035.1 Eupelmus urozonus
AGAGAGAGAGAGAGAGAGAGAGAGAGAGAGACGAGGGTGAAAGAGGAAGAGAGACAGAGAGAGAATATAGTTATTTCAACATAAGGCCACAAATTTCTTTATTTTTTAAGGAATATAAACTATAAGTGTCTGTTTTTAATTAATTTTAGTTTTTAAATATAGACATATTTAAATAAATAAAGTTTTTACATATCACTTGATTTATTCTAAAATTTAATAAATAGTTGATATACAAATTTTCTGTCTTTATCTAATTTTAGTTTTTTTTAATTTTTTAAAAGAGAATTCAAGGTCTTGTTAATATTTAAAAAAAACATTTTATCTGGAAAGTTATTCATCTGATTCCAGGTTTTTTTTACACTTTATATGCCATTATATTTACATAATCTTATCATTTACCTGAGTGCGATGAATGTCTTCTTTGGTCAAATTCTCTTCTTCGGTTGAAGATTTAAATGAAGAAAAGTATTTTTCTTATTTACAAATAATTTCAAAATTTTATAGTGTGAAATGGTAGAAAGAAAATACCATAACGTACCGATTTTGTAAATGTTTTTTATTTTAAAGCAAAATCCATATTTTATGGAAATTTCTTATAAAATGAGCTTATTATATTTTTTTAGGAAGTAAGTTCAAAATTCTGGTTAATGTCACTTTTTTCTAGTGATTATTACTACAAATTTACTAATACAGATCAAAAAAATTTTTAAAAAAAGAATTTGAGCTATCATAAATTCTAGTAATTTCTTTATAATTAAAATCAGATTTTCTTCTTAGTTTTCTAAAGAAAGGGAGATTTAAATACCCTGATTAATATAAAAATAACATAAAACTCTAAAAGAAAAACGCGTGGGTTAAGAGTTATAAGTGGCAGGTGGGGTCGAACTTTAACTTGAGTTGCACACTCCAACGGGGAGGGCTCAAAGAGGCCGCAGGTGGCTTCTCAGGCTAGAAAGACGTAAGGAGGTTTGTACTAGGGGTAGGTAGAAGCCTCCGGGGTGGAGATGAGAAGTTTCCGAAAATTACCCCCGTAAAAATGTATAACTCGATTTAGCAGCAAAATACTCGAGCCGCTGCGGCTGCTGCTACTGCTGCTGTCGCGAAGATGCCAAAGAACTCCGTGTAAAGTTTAACCTTGCACGCGGTTGTCTATTAGTTGAATAATTTACGAAATACTACTATGGGAACGCTGATGGAAAGAGAGAGAGAGAGGGGTGTAATCGAATAGAAAATTGAGTAACAAAAAAGCTTTAGTATTTTCAAATGTTTTAACAGGATATCGTAGCTGTGTATGTATACACTAATTATGTTTATTAAAAACAATTATGTATATATTATTTTTTTTATTTTTTTTTTTTTTTGAGTCGAGCCCCCATTACTATAACAAAATCAACTAACCGAATAGATTCATTATATAACTAATATTTTCAACAAAAACCTGAAAATACATAAACACCTAAATTTCATAATAAATGTATTTTTGCTACACGATTTGAAAGATTTTCTAAATTTTCTACCAGGGAAAATATTTTCTTGATTTTTGGTCAAATTTATCACGAAGTCTAATAATTTCTTCTTTATATGAATCTATTGTTAATGTAAAGATATTAATAAAATATAAAATTTTCTATCTTGTATCAATAAATATTATACATGCGCATAAATATAAATATTAAGTAGATAATGTTCACACGTGGTCAGACTTAAGATTAATTATTCGTACAAACCCAAAAGCAGCCTTTTACATCATTTTTGTTTGAAATATATCATGCTTGCTTAAAACATCAAATTCATCGTAATCAAATATCATCCTCAAAATTTTAAAAACAATCACACTCCTATTTGCCCTCTCCCACGAAATCTAAACTGAAACATCCTAATCCAGCATCGAAATATCCATCAAGCCGTTTAATACCACCTCCATAAAAGTCGACGCAACAGCCATTACACAATCCATAATATCAAGGAGCTAGCTGTGCCATCCTTGGCGGAGCATTCGTCGAAAAAAAAAGTAGGGACGAGCGCCATCCAGATGTGGCCTCGCCTTATGCGCCTCGAAGATATTGGCTGACCTAAGTACGGGGCCAAATATTCCTTCGCGGCGCGACGACGGCTAGTACGCTTTTGATAAAGCGCGGCGGGCGGCCGCGGACGTGACGTTTATCGCACGTGCGCCACGTGCCGACGGCGCGCTTTTCGAAAAACGTGCCGACGGCCGCTCGCGTCTTTTTCACGTACGACCGTTATTTCCACGTCCCGCGCGCTCTCCGCCCTCGAACGTTTTGAGCTATGGGTATGGGTTCGCGGCACGCGATGATTTCGGGCTTGAGATAGGTGCTGTGATTTCTTTATTTCTTGCACTTCTTGATAGTAATGTGTTTGTGCTATTGGCGAGTTGGGTATGGATGAATTGTTTGGGAGTTTTGATACAGTGTGGAGAGTGTGTGCATTGATTTGTTAACTATCTGCGTATATGTTGTTGTCTTACTTGAACTATACTATTTCACAAGATTTTTAAATCACTGAATTTGTTGAATTTATAGAAACTATTTTGAGCATTACAAAACATACGAAAAATGTAATATTTGAAGCTTATTATACATCTTTTCATAAAAATAAAATTTTATTTGAATGAATAAGTAAGTTTCTTTGTTTTACATACGCACATGTATAGTTACACATAAAGTGAGAATAGCGTAGTATTTTGGTAACATATTTTTTATAAATGTCGAATTATCTTACGTTTATAGAAATTTGTAGTTAATTATAATTTTGTGTTCTACGATGATCAAATATGACAGTGGCATCCGTCTATTAAATTCCTCTCCTTAAATCATGCTTGCAAGTATATAAAATCTACACTGTATAGTGTAACTTGCATAATTTTGATATAATATTTTAATTCTATTCATTTATAACGTTTATTTTTTTAACATTTAAAAAAATTTTTCATCGATGTTAATTATTTATCAGATTTCTACTCTCCAAATAAGCTTAGACAATTTAATCACTGGTAGATTAGCGGTGAATCCCAAGCTCACTTACTACTCGATAAAATTAACTAAATTTGTATCAAATACTTTCTTCTCGTACTATACCAGATTAAAAATCCAAATGATGTGAAAATGAAGGAATATCCGAAAATTTGCAAAGCACAGAACATTAATTTGCCTCTCTTTGTAGAGAAAATAATCCATCGAAATGGCCAGCGCAGACAAAACGCTTGGGCCAAACGAGCTCTTTGACATTGAAAATACGTGAAATTCCGGGCTTTTGACTTTATCGAATGACGCTCTCCGGCCTCGTAGATATACATTTTAAAACTTTTTTGAGTGCCACCAACGGCATACTCGGCGGCTTTTGAAACCTATATATATACACAGGGTGCACTCACACGCTCGGCTGGCGCGCTAACTATGATGGAGCGGCGAACGCTCGCGCGTCGCTCGTATTAAATTACACGAGATTATTATTGCCGTTGAAAGCCGCAGTAATACCGGACACTAGCCGAACAATGCACTCTCTATCTCTCGCTCATACACACGCATATACACAAACACACACACACACACAAAAGCGCACGCGCGCAATCGCAAATCGTCGAATTTGCGCGAACCCGTATAACTGCGCCCAAGAGAAATAAACGCAGACAGACCAAGGGAATTTCAGAGTAACCGAGAGAGATAGAGAAATGTAGAGAGACGAGGCTGGCTAAAGGTCGTCTAGACATCACGTCAGATATGCATCGTGCTCAACAATTCATTTAATTTATAATTAACTTTAAATATATGTTCTTGTATTTTTTTTATGAATAATCGTAAATTAATGTATATGTAATTAGCTTAAATTTGTATTATTATTCTAAATGTTATAAAGTAATTAACTATGTTAACGATTTTTAAGTGAATTTAATTCCAAACGTGTTGTGCGATGTATTTGAAACATCAATTGCTAATATTAATAAATATTTAAATACATTATTTAAACACTCGAAATCTATTTTCTTAATACTTGACCTAATGTTCTGCAAGAAGAAGTAACAAAGAAAACGAATACTAAAGAACCAGAGCTTCCGCCAACAACTCGCAACTTGCGGCAAGCAAAGCTTAACTCGTCCATTTAACACTTCTCGCACTCGTATACTCACACAAGATATGTACTTGCAAGCTCTTCGCCTCTCTCCCTCTCTCTCTCTCTCTCTCTCTTCCCTCGGCGACTTTGCTCATCAGGTAAATGAGTACAAATCTCGCTCGGCTCATCTCGCGCCTTGAAACTCCAAATGCAAAAGGATGAGAATCGTAAGGCTGTCGCCAAGAAGCTGCCACGCGCGCATACACACAGACTACACAGTCTGGCCCGGTGTTCTTCCGCAAACTCAAATCTATCTCGCGTTACTTCCCTAACAAAACGCATTATCTCGGAGCTCCCAGGCGGCGACGAGGCAGCAATCGCGCCCAGGAGCTCTTGTCCTCGCTGAGAAATCGATGCTTGTTTTGCAATGCATTTAAATTATTGCCGCGTCGCCGGCTGCGGTGAAGCGCGAATTCCGTTTCTACGAGCTTTCGGGCACGCGCAAGCTCGCTAGCTGCTCGGCTAGAGAGGATGAAGAGTTATCGTGTCTCGCTGTGTTTCTCAGGTTTCTTGAGTTTCTTGCTAGGGGTTTGTTAGAATTGTTTTATGGGTGGGTTTAATGGTTTTTTTAATTGAAAATCTTTGTGTTGTTGTCTCTTTAATTTTTTTGTTTTTGATTTATTTTTGAGATGATTTAAAAATAAAATTTAAATAAATTCTGGCAATTTTACACACGCGAAATAGTTTAAAACATACTTTTAGCAGATTTAAAACAACTTTTCTTTTACTATTACATTACAAAGCTTCTTTTGTCAGGAAGCAGTGCGAAGTAATTTTTAGTAGTGACCGCAACATCACTTGTAACCGCAATGAACTTTCGCGAAAAAATTGAATGATAGTTTATATAATTTAGTAGATACCTAAGGTATTATCAATTTAAAGAAAGTAAAAATTGAAACATTATTGTATATGAAATTATCAGTTACGTAGGATTATAAAACCAAACGGTAGTTTTATAGCAAATATATAACTGAACATGTAATTGATATTCAATTAATCTCAGAAGAGTGTTTATCCCTTGTTCATTAAATTTCACGAAAACTACTATAAAATCAAATTACAATAAAAGTTATAAGTAATAAATTAAAAAATTAAATGAATGTTTCAATTATTCTTGCAATCATAATAATCAAAATATTATGAATAGTATTGTATTAACATGTTTTGCTAACCAAATCGTTTATGAATAATAAATGCCGAGAATTCTACAAATATTCGCCATTAGTTTCACTGAACATTTGAATTTTGAACTACAACGCCATAAGCGTTAAATTAATTAATAATAAATTTCAAAACAATGCTTTAATAATCCGATAAACTAATCCTTTAGAAAAAAAAATAAAAAAGGTATTAATACTATAGTAAACAAACGTTATTTACGATTATATACAATCGAAATCGGTAGAAAGATGAAAAAAATGTTTTCGAAAAATAGGCATACCTGTGATTTTTATATAAAATTTTTTTTGTATAAAATGTACTTAATCGTAGATTAAGCGAAACTTTACTACTAACATAAATAAAAATAAAATATAATAAAAGACTTTGAAAACATTCTTAAGTAGGTGAAACGCGCTTCTATAAAAGCAAACTCGAACTCGCGCACAGCAACATTCGTCCGCTGCTCTAGGTCACTAACACATCAGTATCTGAAATTTAATAAACTTTTTAAAGCTCCGTTCCACATGCGAAAATGAAAAAAAAACACAGGGAAAGGAAAAAGGCAGAAAAATGATCGCAATTAAAGCGCTCGCGAAAAATGGGTTATTACGCTCACTAATTCAGTACGCTCGCTCCGGCGGCGGGAGGGTCATTCATGAAACATGAAAGGGCGGTAAGAAAACTGATAAGGGAGAGAGAGAAAGCGAAGCAAACGCGAGCGAGCGTGAAGTAGCGTCAAAAGTACGAGAAGAGCGAACGTCAGGCAGATGCTCGGCAGCCTTTAGAGTCGCTCGGAAAGCGTAATAAATAATATCTCACCTCATTCGGTGGTTGCCAGGGCGATACGGAAAGTGAACGAGCACGAGAGAGAGAGAGAGAGAGAGACGCCAAGAAGGTGAATGAGAGAAAACGAGGGATACGAGGGCGAGCGTGAGTAAGGCGGCAGAGAGGCACAATAATGGGAGAGAGAGAGAGAGAGAGAGAGAAGAAGCGCCGCCGCGCGGCATGGGTGGAGAGGCGAGGACGAGTAATTAAATGGAATTATTTAGTGTTATGAAAGGACGCCGGCGCCGCGCGGTAGCTCAAGAGCCGGAGAGCTAACGCTCACAACTCTCTCTTGCTCTCGGTCTTTCTCTCTCTCTTTCTCGAGCGCGAACGCGCTAGCCAGAGCCAGTGACGAAGGATGAGGAAAAGAGAGCGTAATTCAAACGTTAATTCGCGAGTTAGCAACTCTTCGTCAGGATTTTCGCGCTGCAATTACTGCGGGGTTAATCGTTTTTTAAATTTGTAATTTCGAAGCGAGTTGCCCGAGCGAGCGGCACGAGAGCACGCTTAATTCGCGCTATCGGCAATTAGTGAGTTAGTTTTTTGTTTAATGAACACGACAATGGGTTAAGTGGCTCCTTTTTTTCCGCTCTTCAAAGTTTAAGAGCTGTCGAAGTTATCTCGGAAGATTGAGAATGCTTTTTTTAGAATTAGCTTGATTGACTTGCAAAAATCTGAGAGGACGTGGTAATTTGATAGTTAAGTAATATAGATGCATTCTGTGACTTTATATTATGCTTTTACTAAAAATTATAATTAGTTTTTTCATATTAAATTACGTTATCCCTTGTTTTGCTTAAACTAATGTAAATATAAAAATAATTAATTAGGCATCTATTAAAACATATTATAAACATAATTTTTCACTTCCTTTAAAAATACATTAGTTAATTATAAATAAAATATGATAGCGAAAAAAAATTAAGTAGATAATGGCCATAACTGTTCAGACGTGAATTTTCAATATGCAAATATTTTAGTAACTTAGAATATAAATATATTACTTATATAAACGTATATTACAAGAATAAAGAAAAAACTTTAATAATAAATATATAATATTATAATGCATTCAACAGCCCAAACTTATTAAAACAAATAAACTATTTAATTAAATTTTATCAATAATAGACACATTAAAAAAACTCTTCAGAATATCAACCCAACATTTCCAAAACTCACCCACTAAATTACCTCCCAAACCATCATTTCCAAAAAAGCAGCGTTTAATTAATTCTCAAAGCCAAAGCAGCCAGCGCTCGCCGCTCTCGAATTCTAGTCTTCCTCCCCGTATACACATCGAACTTCTATCCAAATGCCGCGCACGAGCTGCCATTTTGCACTAAAGCGGCCGTTTTGCACTAACTCCAAAGCGTCGGCAGAAGAGAAGCATACCCCCCTGTGAAGAGCCAAGCCAAGGCAGAGAGAGAGAGAGAGATAGTTAGAGAGCGGGGTAGGGGGTAGAAGAAGAAGACAAGACGGAGACAGCTATACAAGGCAGGAGGCGTCGGGCAACTCTCGCCCAAGGAAATTGGGATCCCTTGCGCTCGCGGCAAAGTTGCATAGTCGCGCGGCGCTCGGCTAAACTCGAGCTTAGCAAGCTGCCGGCGCTATTTACATTAATTCCCGATAATCGGACAACAGCTTCTCCGAGCTGCTGCTGCTGCTGCTGCTGCTACTGCTTTTCAACGTGGCATGCGCGCCGCCTCCGACCGAGTCTTCGTTTAGTGCAGGCAAGAGTAATAATGTGCCAGCTTCTGAATTCTTCTTCGTTTGCATAGCAGATGATCGAGACTTTTCTCTTACTGGCTGATCTACTGGAGCTGCATAGGAGAATCAAATTTTCTTGGAACAAGTGTGGTAATTGTTTGAATCTACGCGCGTGACTAAGCTGCAGCTAGATGTAGATTTGGCTGTTTAATTAATGTGCTAGTCGCGTATTGGAAATAGCTGCATGTGGAATACTACTCGTTGCACGGAGGCGTTTTACTCCTTTCATTTTTCAGTTCGTGATTTACGTGAGAAATGTTATAAATAAGTGAAAAGGTTGTTTTTATGGATGATGGTTTACTTATGCTTAATTGAGATAATGCAGAATATGAAAAGATAGTATAATTCAATTCAATTTCAATGCTTTCATCGCGATTCATTTTTTACTATTAGTCTTCAAATAAACTATACAATTTTAATAATTAATTCATATTTTCATAATACAGAATTAAGCAATTAAGAAGAAAATAGAACAGTAAATAGAAAAAAAACTTTATTAATAACTCTCCTCTCATCAGAACTCGAGAGAGCATCTGCCAACATTTATGCCCAATGTCCCGTTAATTTTCCTCGCCACACTCAAGTAAGCGTTAATAGTTACTTAACGAGGTTTTCCTTCTCCCAGCGCTTTCTCCCTCTCATCTCTTTCCATTCTCGAGAACGTTTCCGTCCACGCTCTTTCCTACTCTCTCTTCCTCCTCTCGTCCACGCATCCACCCTTTTTGCGTCAGAAAAGAACGGATGCGGAGAGAGAGAGAGAGAGAGAGAGAAAGAGAGGCAGAGTGTTTTCATCGCAGGCGCGCGGGAGCGCTGGGGGGACAATGAGCAAATAACTAGATTCTCTCTGGCGCGCGGGCGCGGCGGAACAATAATGGCAGCCGGGTGAAATTTTTCACGGCCCCGTGGGCAAAATAATTTGGCAACAGATGCGTCGCGTCGTTCCTCTCTCTTTCTCTCTCTCTCTCTCTCGCTCTCGCTCCCGTGTTTCTAGAGCCAGCCGACCAAGAGTAACACGAGGGCGCGGCTGTGTGCGCGAAACGAGCCAAGCGAAGAGAGAGAGAGCCAAAGCGCGCGCCGCCGAGGGGGAGAGCTGCGCGACACACAAGCAGACAAGGAGGCATCCGCGACGACGGCGGTGGCGGCTGACACGGGCCGCGCGGGAGCTATACCGTCACCAGACGCGCAGCCGGCAGGTTGTTGTACTTTGCTTTATCGCGGACTTGATGAGATAAAGGCTTTTTTTGAGCTGGTTGGGGATTCCGAGGGCGAGGGTGGATGGGGCGGCTGATGTAATTAGATGCGATTTTTAATTATGCTTTGCGTTTGGTACGCGGGAGGAATTTTCCCTGGAATTACCTGGTTAGCGCGATAGCGGAAGGGGTGATGTGTGTGTATGATGTTATATGGTGAGTTACGGTGGAAATTGTGGCGTACAGTAAAATATTTCTTTGAAGTTACGAAAATTTTTTGTCCTAGATGTACATTTTTTTAAAGTCGCTGTAATGGTGGCTATGCTGCACCATAATGTTTTGGATAAACAGGATGTTTTTCCACGGTCAACGTCGTAATGCGGTAATTTTTCTGGAAAATTTCTTTCCGTGTATGCATTTGAAGCTAAAGTAGTACGATAGTAAAGAAATTGTGATAAGAAACTGTTTTGTCGAAAGTATCTCGAATGAGCTTTTTTTAAATTTTATAGGAAATTAGAAAAACCAATTTATTCTGCAGTCTTAGTTAAGAACAACATCTTATTTTATCATCACTAATGTTAATCGATTCTCTCATTGCTATCCTTCCGCTTAAGCTGTCAAGCGGAGCAATAAACGGAGATCACCAAAGATCGTCCAATTTTCAAGTTCGATTCGTCTTTGCAATTAACAGCTGTGTCATCACACGTAAAACCATAATACTGCACTTTCACAAAACAATCGACAGCCAGGGCGAATTGGGTTATGCAAACGAGTCGCTTAATTTACCAGCAGCGAAAGAAAACTTATTTCGTCTAATAACACGGTATCACTTAGTCACCAAGAGCCAACCAACTATTTCCGTATTCCACGGAATTCATTAGAGATCGGGTTGTGCAATTCGATTCCGAGTTCCCTTGGCGCGGCGCTGTATCAAAGACTCCGGGGACTACGTAAGCTAAACGTTTGTACTGGCTAAATGACGCCCTCCCAGCCCTCTTCCTCCTCGCCGGGCTTAATGGAGCTTCGCTAAAAGAAATCCAATTGGAATTAGAAGAAAATGCAGCTAACTCCGGCGTTCTTTGCCTTCGGCGCAAGTGCGCCCACGCGTGCGCTCATTTCGAGAGAATTACTCTGCATGCTTATGGATAAAGCACCTTCAAAGTTCTTTCTTGAAAGTTTGCTGATGCTTTTAGAAACTTCCTGAAAGATATTGAGCTCTTGTGTTGTCATAAATATTTGTTGTCTTTGATTATCAATTAACAATTAGTCTTAGGTATGAAATCATTGTGTCTTTATCCTCCTATAAAATCCACATTGAAGCATAGACGTAGAGGTTTGATTAACTTTATTATTTAATTATGCATCAAGATAAGTAGAAATGTAAACCCTACCGTTAAAATATCACATGATGAATCACGTGAAATTATTAAACAGAAACTCATGTTCTACAAGTGATTAAACACTTTTTAAATATTTTTTAAGTTTATAATTTGTCATGTAATTTATCACATAATATTCACTAATTTAGTACATTTAGAAATATGATTTTGTTGTTTGTATGTGATAATATCACGTGATTTATAACGTGACATTTCACGTGACATTTTTTCTAGGGTTTACATTTCCACTTATCAGAATTCATGATCAAATAATACTATTAATTAAACTTCCACTTCCACTACTTCACAACAGAGCTATCTCAGTCCCCATTACTTACAAAATCCTTCCCAGAACCGAATAAAACCCGAGCGACTCGATTACGCAGACTACACCGTTCAGAATCGAAACATCCTTTTATCGTCCCGGTACATCACAAAGACAGCTCGGATATCTGCCGCAGCGCCGAAAAGAACGCGCCGGAGAAGCTGCGGAGGTAGTTTCGCTCGGAGAGGGCGCAGAGATAAGGGCGCTACGAGAGCACGACTCATTAAGGGATGCAAATTAAGCAGCGACGACGCCGAGCAGGCTGCCTGCCTCCCTGAAACTTTGCTATCCTAGACCAACGCGCGCGCACGCCGACCTGTCCCGCCTTCTTCCTTCGCCTGTCCCCACCCCCCGCACTGCGCACAGTCGCATAGTTTGCAGGAGAGAAGCTCGATGTGCGATGTATATATAGCTCGGCTCCCGGAAGCTTGTTCGAGTGTCTCACATAATCGGGACTGCCGAGGTATACGAGGCAGCTTTCGAACTAAGTGAATCCGAGGTGCTAACGTCTGCGCGGGGGCGCGCCCGAAATTTCGAGGATTAACTTGGCGTTTGAAAATTTCGGAGCCTAAGTCGGGGAGGAGGTAGCGAGGAGGTGTATAGTTGAGATGGAGGTGGGGAATGATTTGACAGGGGGAATCGGGGGAAATGTGTCTTCTTTTGTTTTTTAATTAAAATAAGGTTATTGATGTTATAGGTGTTTTCATTTTGGCACGCAAAAAGTAGCGTTAGTTAGTATTTTATATAATGTTCAATTAGAATATAATTGTACCATCATGTATCAGCAAATCTTTCATATTCATGAAATCTGTATGTTTTACATAGAAAAAAAAAGAAGTAATATACAAACGGTATCTATACGAAACGAATCAGAAATGCTTGTTATCCCTTGCTTCGACCCAAAACTATTTTCCTACACTAAAATTAATAAAGTAATTTTAACAAGTTGAAATTTTAATACATAATTTTGTCACTTTTTCAGAATCAAACTATTTAAAATACATGAGCTTGTCATATTCGTCTAAGAGCTTTATAATATTCGACGATCCCTGATCACGATATTTTTTCCTAGCCACACACTTTCATCTCTGGACACTCTCACTCTTGCGACCTCTCAGAAAGCTATACTAAACAGCTACACGAAGAGCACATTTCTGGGCGAGGGCGGTTTACTTTTTGCCGGGTATCGCGAGCTAAAAGCCCTTATAAATCAGAAGACGATTGTAGGATGACGATCGTCCGTAAAGGAAGCTTTCAAAGCTCTTTGCCATTGCTCTCTGTCGCTGCTTTTTATCCCTCCCGAGAAATTGACCGTTATGCGCCCGGAGCCCGGAAAGCTTCTCCAAGGGTCGAGCTGCGACGCTAGCCTCTAAGGGGTCACGCTGGCACGAAAACTTCCTTTAATTAATTGGCCGACTTGAAGCATTTTTTGCGATAAAGCTCGCGCTATCTCTCTCAGCACTAGACTTTTTGCCCCCGGGAAAAATCAACATATCGAACGAGAAGAGGGACATCCACTTTCAAGAGGGCGCCGCGGCCTGCGAAAAACTTGTTTATCTCGCTCCGGCTAATTAAAATTTTAATTAAATGTCCAGCCCCGGCGACGTGGCGCGACGAGACGCGCGCGCTACTGTATTAAGAAAATTAAATCAGGCCGGATTTATATTTGAGTTTCGCGGGAGAGCAGCGCATCTACATCACAAATTGCGGAGCTAAATTTTCGAAACTCGATTCTGACCACGGGCGGATTTTTCGAAAGCCCAAACGGGAAAGGAAAACCAAAGACGCCCGGGCGCGCCCAGAGAGATAGACTCGCCGGGGCCGCTTCTGCGTTAACTCCGGCCGCATAAATATTTGATTACTTTAATTTCGCGCTGCCTTTTTGCCTACGCCAGCCTCCCGTCCCGAAAGTTTCGCCTTCCTCCTCCCTTCCTAGCCGCGAGCGTTAATTAACCCGCGCGCGGCGCGCGAGCGCAGAGCCGCAACGTCAAATAAATTTCGGTTAGAACGTGAGAAGCAACAAATCTGAGTCAGGTGGTGTCAACAGCGGCGAATACGAGCCCCCGTAGCTCTGCTGCTGCTGCTGTTCTTCTTCTTCCGCGAGGCGCTCGGGGGACGAGCGAAAGGGACGCGGGAGAGCCAGCCCCGTGGAAGGACAAAGAGAGACGTAGCGCTGATGGGACAATGCCGGGGGTGGGCAAATTGGGATCTTTCTTTTTTTTTTCTTTTAAGAGAGAAGGGAGGCTTGCGCGCGATGAAATAAATATTGTTTTAGCATGATTTAGGGGCTGGGTGGGGATTTATTGGATTTTTTAATGAATTTACTTTGATGGGGTGGGTGATTAGTTGAATGTGGGCGTGATGATGGTGGTGTTAGAGATGTAGCGTTGGTGAAACTGTGTAATTTGTTATTTTGAATTTTGTTTTTTCTTCTGTTGGAGATACTTTGATGGTGTGAATATTTAGTGCAGTGCGTGTAATTTATTAATAACTTTAGAAGCTGTATTACGAGCGAAATATATAAATACGAGATGCAAAAATTTGTTTCGGTAAAAGAGGAGTGACGATGAAGAGAGAGCAAAGGGGTGCGCTAAAGCAGACCGACTGCCACATCCCATGCGCGTACTAATTAGAGAAATTTAAATTCATGGCCATTGTACAAATTCAACCGTTTCTGCTTTCCTTCGTCGTTTCGTTTTTTCATATTTTTTTAAATATTTGAATTTATTTTCTACATCACAAGACTATTTTATTTCAAACGAATTTTTAAAATATTTTAATTAATTAATAATAATGAATAGTTTAATCAATAACGTAAATATATCGAATATGCGAGATTGATCAAAGAAAAAATGATTTTCCTGTTTGATTATTTGTGTGGTGGAAATGCAATAGATAAATATTTACTCTTTTACGTGTAGTTCCTTTAAAATTAATAAAAAGAATTTTTTTATTAAAGAAAAATGATTTGATGTAACGAGTACAAAATGATTGACTGAAAATAAATAGAAATGGTAACAATTAGCTCATTATAAATTTGAAAATAACAACCTAAATGTGCTTAGCACAGTTTCATTAATAATTATTATTAATTAAATCAATAATAAACAATTCGTAAAGGATTTAACACATATGAAAATAAGCTTAAGATTTAATAAGCCACTCGTATAGATATTGTATGGTAATAGAGAGTGAATTTGGTCAAAATCACTGGTCTCTGTTAAATCCCTATGTTTTAACCATAGGCCGCGTACATAAATGTAAAATAAAATCCGACCGGAATCAGATCAGGAATTAATATCCGACCAAAATCCAGGCTTATTCACTCTAAAATTTCTACCCAGATTTTAATAAATCTAATAATACATTAATACTAATATCAAAAACCAAATATTAACCAGAAATCGATCACTCAATAAACAAACTCATCATAAAACACACCCACCAAAAAAATCCACTGATCCTCGCAAAAGGCCATTTAAATTCTGACAATCCCATCGAAACCACACCAGCACACATCTCCAATCGAAAACAGCCAAGCACCCCTCATTCTCGCGCACTCGACCGTAAGACAGCCGATCCCACTCCAGAATAAGCCCCGAGAGCTAGCGAGATCGGGCAGAAGAGAGGCCATGTATAAATTAGGAAGCCAATGCGTGAAATTAGTCCGGACATGAAATTCTCGGGCAAGAGAGGCTCCACTCCGCTCCCTCGAGTGATTCCCCTTCCCCGCCCGGTATCTAAGTGGTCACTAATGCCGCTCAAGAAGCCCGCGGAACTCGAGGAACGCGCGCGCGCAGGCATCGACGCGCGCGCGCGCGCATTCCTACCCTGATTAAGGCTCGGCTCTCTCCTTCTCGGAGGGGGCCAGTGCTGTGCTCTTCCTTCGCCGGAAACGGCGATTTCCTCGGCACAATTGCGTTCTCGCGCGCGTGGATTCGCCTACTGGGTATATATGTACGACTTGGAGAGCGAGTTGCTACCGTGGTTTAGCCCGATTGCAATTTGCTAGCGCTAGCTCACTAATCTGTCCTCCCTCGTTGTTCAATTGTTCGCCGCGAGCTGGCTGAGCTTTCTCAGCGTAGTGGAGCGCTCTGTCAATAATAGAGGCGGATTAATGGTAATGGTGTTTAGAGTAATTGCGATTGTTGGGTTTGGTTTTAAGGGGTGAAGTAGGAGAAAAATGGTGAGGTCGGCGGAAAAATGTTGAGGTGTGAGGAAAGAAACTCTTGAGTTTGTGTAAGACTTGCGGTTTGCCTCTTATGTTATTAACTCAAAATTGAATTTACAATTGAGTATACATTGTTTCTATTTTAAAATTATTAAATTAACTACACAATGCTGTTACTGAAGGCCTTACTCTAATATCCGTACACCGAGAATATTTAACACCGAACTAAAGATAAAGCACACAAAAGCTTAGGCTTAAAAGAAAATTTGCCAAGATCGTCCGATCGCGCATTAGCGCAGCAGCAGTTTAAGTCAACGACTTAAGACGAACGGGGAAAACCGAAAGAACGAACCTACTTCGAGAAAAATCGAGGGACGAGCGAGAAAGACGGAGGAGCTTGAAAAAACGCGAGTCTCTCTCTTTCTCCAGCGACGACGCATACATTAGCCGGCGAAACTGCTCGGGGAAAGGTAACGAGAATGCGCGAGTCTTAATTCTTTCTTTGTTATCTCCTTTTGCTAATTCATGGACGGAACGAGAGGAGGAAAAGAGGGACGGCCGGAAAAAAGGGAACGGCAAAGCCTTAGTACCGCTCGCTCGACATTTTTCGTCGCTCTTTGTTTCAAGAGATTAAAGGCTTAAAGTGGTCACGTACTTTTTTACGGGGGATTTTTTCCCCGGGGACCTTCGCCACGCCCCCACCTCGACAATTACGAATTATTAAATTTATGGTTTATTTGCACGGGCGGATTACGCTTTTTTACGCTCAGCTGGAATTGTTTCCGCAAAACACAATTTGTACCTTTGTTTTTCGGAAAGTTAATTTGTTAGAGTGAGATTTAGAAGGTTGTTGGGTTTGTTGGGAAAATGTTTATTTCTTTATTTCAATTTACAAGTGTTTTTATCAAATTTGAAGCAATTAAATATTTTGTTACTCATCTTTTTTATTATCATCTAACTTCAATTTTCATCTTCCCAAACGTGACCTTTCCAAAACTCTTCAGCAACCCAACTTCGAAAATCGCTCCCTCAATCGTATTCAGAACACATTCGATCCGGTCCCAACCGGCTCCGTAAAGCAAAAAAATGGTTTTCGATCGCGCGCGCGAGGGAAAAGGGGAAACGAAATACTTTCGAAGTGCCCAGCAGGAATAGCCGAAATATCTGGCCGGAAGCCCGCTGCAGTTTTCCATTAGTTCCAAAACAAATGAGTAATTAGAGTGGCGACGAGAGCTGCATCGGGGCCGAAAGTTTAATTAAAGTTAATATGTGAGCCGAATTCATAAAGATGCAGTAATTAAAAGTATTGATTATCGGCGCGAAATTGCTGCGCCGCCGGGGCGGCCGACGCCACGCGGATGAACCCCAGGGTGGGAGAGAGAGAGAGAGAGGCTGGCAGAGAGGGAGAGAAAAGCGGCGCGCCATTGTACATCTGTTCATTAGGTAATGAACTTATTAAATCAGAGTGGAGCCTGCGCTACTGGTTCTCTGGTGGAGGGAGGGTGATAGTACTAGTAACACCTGTTTCCTCTCTCTTTCTCGCTGGTGAGAGAGTGGCGCCGTGGGCTCGTGCCTTGCTGGGGGGATAGGGGGGGAGGGAATCGTTTTGCTCTCCTACGCGTAATTAAGCGCACTGAAAGGGTTGATTGTAATCGTAAATAATAAGAGCGCTGCCGAGCAGGCTTAGCTGAGTTGTATGAAGAGCGAGAAATTATTTGAGGGCGATTGATCGTTGGGGGAGTGATTTTTATTGGAGTTCGTGGATTGAGGTGGAAATTTTGTTGACGTTAAGGTGACGATGTTAAAAGATGAAATTAGTGATAATTCATATACGTACGTATGAACATATTAGGTGAGATTCTGAAACCCTTTTTTGTGAGCTTATGTTCTAGAGTCATGGTAACTGTTTACACAAATAAAAAAATTTCTTATAAAACATAATACATATCAAACTTAACCATCTTTCAATATCAAAAAAGCAAAATAAAAAAAATAAAGTAAACGCCACAACTCATCTTCAGCACTTTATTCTCAATCCAACCCCCCAGCATCTCGCGAGCCGACAATTTGAAACCGCGCGGCGCCATAACTCAAACCCCCTTACCGCCACCTTCCAGCTCGCCTCCCCTCGGGCAATGTAGATTTTTCTCCCGCAGCCCCGGACCGGCCGCGTTAATTTTCGAATGGCCCACATTAGAAATCCCGTCCTCGAGGGCAGCGCGAAAGGGTAAACTCGCTAGAGCTTAATACCTCTCTCCCTCAAGAGAGAAAAGGGGCTGAAACGCGCGCGCGAGTGTATATAAAGGGTTGGCAAAGTGACTGGAATTGCTGGCTGTTATAACCGACGGCTTGGCTCTTTACGACTGCGAGTATCGCTAATATCGAGCCTCTTCTGCTCTCTTTCTCGCTCTCCTCTCGCAGCGGCATCGGGGGAATATTGTGCGTATACATAGCGCGGGGGAGGGCCGCGACGACGTCGAGACGTACTCTTTAAGCACTCGAGGCTGCCTGGCGGCAGCTACTTTCCGTGCGGCGCGCGCGCGACATTTTTAGTGGCCATCAAAAACCAGCGCCCCGGCTTAATTATGAGGGAGCTCGGCCTCTTTTTCGGGGCTGCGGGACTTCGACGCAATTTCTCGAGATCCTCCGGGGTTCATTTGGCCGCACGAGTGTGCTCGTAGTTAGCGTGTACGTGTGGGTGTGGGTGTGTTACGTAGTCTTGAGTTGCTTCAGACGCGGGGAAATAGAACGAAGCCGCGGAATTCTTCAGGGTATAAATTAAGTCCGTTTGAGGAGATCTTCACACTCGGGATTGTTGAGCTAGAGGGTTGCGGTTTGTTGAAGTGCAAAATTACTCATGGAAATAGTATCGCTTATTGCAGCTAATTTAATCTTTTATAAAGTCAAGCCTTTTAGAATTAAATGTATATGATGCTGTTTAACCAAACGGTCGTATTTGGATTATTTAAGTAACTCAAGAGACTTAGGATTGAAGTCTCAGTAATATTGTTGATAAGTTTTTTCATTGAAAGTTGAAAATATAGGATTGATGCTTTATTATTTTAATATTTGCAATGCTATAAATTATTATATAATTCAATTTACCCAATCCAAGATTGTATATAATTTAATAGAATTTATTGAACTTCATCGAGCCAAGATATTGAAGTTTTCTCTAAGAAGAGCGTTGACATTCGAACCTTCAAACATGATAGTTTATACGAATTTATTAGTCATTATTAACCTCATTACGCCAGACATTGGAATGTCCCCAATCAAAGAGCAAAGGAATTAGTTAAAAGAAAAAATTTTTGTAAGTGGAACAAAATTAAAATACAAATACAATTTAAAGGAAGTATTTCGGCTATAGCCATCGTCAGTACGATACAAACACACCTTTTCGTAGACACTTTATGATACGTTGGACAGAGACTAGAACTACTGCATCATGTCAGGTTTCACTCTGCTTTATATATCTATAAAAAAAATTGAAAACTATAGACTTATTAAAATGCTATACTGATTAATAAACTGTGTCACTAACTTGTAAGTGATAAGCATCCAATTTTTAAGTAGTTACTGCCAGTTTTAGTAAGACAACGCAAAAAATTTGAACAAGGAAAATTTAATTTCTCCTGAAAACATATTTTGATGAAACTTCTAGATTTTTCAATATATGAAAGAATATTAGTACCAGTAGTTCAATCTAATAAACTTGTATATATAAGCTATCGATATCGGTAAAGCTAGAATGCTTGTTTTGACTCTCACTTTATAGGTAACTTAAATTAAAAATATCATAAAAACAGATCAACTAACTCTTATATTAATTTTGTTTGAAATCTGTAAATAATAAATTATTTGCAGTAACAAACAATTTTGTTAAAAGTTTATTTATTCTTATTATCTATTACTACATTTAATATTTAACAACTTTTAAATATGTTAACATTATTATATGAAACAAAAATAAAAGGTTAGTAATTTCAGTTTATCTTTATCCTGATAAAAATTTATACATTTTAGATGGTTAAAGACTATAAGAGGGTATCATTGAACTGTTTTTTACTAAGGATTAACTATCAATTAAATAAAATCATATCTTCTAAGGTTCAATATTATTGCTAGCCTTGAATAAATTTTTAATCTTTAGTTATTTCGACTTATGAGACAAACTCATAACTTTTTAGAATCTACTACAATAAAAAAAGTATAGGATTTAATAACACTTAGAGACATTAATTTTCAAGTTAATTAAAAAATGTATTTAAATAAGTTTTTGCTATGATAATCAATTTAGTGTGTATGTAAAGCGTAAACTAGTTCTAATCTTCTAATTAAGTAATAATGCTAAAAGTAAAAAAATTTTTTGTAAAATAAATGAATATAGTTTTAAATTATTTTACGAAATATAACATAATATGTAGAAAAAAATTGACTTTGAAAAACTCAGTAAAAAATATAAAATTATCTAAAAAAAGTATTAATAACCGATAAAAATCTTTTTTAAAGTCTGCGCTGTATTTCAAAAAATTCAAAATCAAAATCAAACAATAGTTGCACCGACGCTTGCAATTACAGTTCCTTTTTTTTTCTCTCGACAATTCATATAATACACAATTGGTGAAAATATACTATCAAAACCATTTTTGTTCTATAAATTATTAATTACATACAAATAACCTAATTGCCAACTTACTAAAATTTTTTATCTAATCAGCTTTCTCCACAAGGAAACAAAAATCTCAAAAGAAAACCCTCCTCACACCGACCCGCGAACAAAAAAAAAAACAAGATTACTGTAAATTCCTTCCGTCGCTTACCTCTGCCGTGTTCCGTTTTACACAACTTGCGCCTCATTGTGACCGAACGCGCGCCGAGATTCGAGCATCCCGCGAGACCTACGACCGCAATAGCGTGCGCATATTTTACCGATTCCCGAGGAATTCCTTCGAGCGCCCTCACGGCGCGACTTTTGCCGCTCTATTCTCTTGTCGCGCGCTCCTGCATGCATAATTCTTTTCCGCTTTCTTTCGGCAAGTAGGCAGACTGAGCCTTCGAGGCTATTGAAGTCGGTACGAATGGAGATTTCCGCGGGGAGTTTGCGATTAACCTTATGGAAAACCGACGATCGGTCCTCGAGAGAGTTTCGTAAAAAAAAGGTCGGTTTTGCTGTCTGACAAGTTCTTTTGTCATTTTTGAAAGAATTATTGTATGTATAAACAGGTGCGTGAAAAAAGAGCAATGTTTTGATAAGTTGTATTTGAAATTCGACTTTTATTATTGATTGCCATTGGAATAAAATGCAAAAAATAAAATTTTTGGGTTTACAATTATCATAGTAAAATGCTTTCTAATTTACATTCTAATAAATTAGATTTAAGCTAAATTGAGTGATTACGTTAAGAGGATCCATGTACTATTAAGAGACTTATGTCACGAAAAGAGACAACTACGTAATGTGCAATTTCCGAGCTGGAAGATCGCGTAATCGATACCATTGTTTAGAGGAACAAAAATTTTAATCTGTTACGAAAAGACAAGACTCTAAATATATTCTAGATTACATTATTAAGTTCTTCTGTCTTTATCTGACCGTATTTCATAAAATTTTTTTCTGGAGTGTAAGAATCATAAAATCTTTTTGTTTTAAAAAACATAATTGAAAATAAAAATATTATACTACCTCTTAATCAAATTAATTAAATTTATTAAAATCATTTTTAATGAAATATGTTAGAAACAAGTTTACAAGACACATTTATTTTATCTTAGATTGAATAAAAAGCACAAATTACGATTTTATAATAAATTTAAAATACTCATGTTTCCATCCACTTCAGGTTTCTCTTGTGAAGAAATTCTCTAATAGCATAATAATATTTAATCAAATATGCCTTTAGTAAACATGAATACGGTATGAAAAGCCTCATTATAATAAGATGTATTTTACGAGCATCCACTAAATGCTAATGACGAAGTTTTAGAAAAATTTAATAATAATCGAGAAAAGATTGTTTTAAAAAGATGCAACTTTCTACATCATAAACGCGCGAGTTTGCGTGCTACTTTCAAGTTCAAAGTTCACTTATCTCTATACCACCATAATTACAAATGAAGATTATCAGTAGTAATAAATTACCAGTTTATAACACTCAAAAAGTAATCCAGATACCCAGCGCCAACCCATAAACCCAAAGCATCTCAATAATTCTCAACAACAATCCCAAGTTTTCGATATTTCACCTTCACATAAACCCCCCACTCTAACCCCTCTCAAAGCGCCGCTCCCATTTTCCTAAACGCGCCTAAACTAACCATAACGCCGTTCATTAAACGAGCCTCGTTTCGTTATTACAGCCCAGCGCCGCACGCACAACGAGAAATCCGAATCCCCGGCATATAAGCGCCCCCGCCGCGAAACGGAAAGTCACGAGCGGAGCATCCGTGTCATTCTAGCTCTCATAAATACGAGAGACAGCGGCAGCGCCTCGAAAATTTTCAGGACGACCCGCTGTATATCTGCACATCTAGCGAGGACGCGCGGCGCTTATTACCCGCCGCCGTTATTATCCCGTGGGAATTGTCCCGCATTTTCGCGCGGCCGCCTCGTATATCCTTTCTCCGCAATTATCGTTGCGTTCGCGCATTTTTCGTTCCACTTTGACGCCTGAGTGTGTGTATACGCGTTCGTTGAAAAGAAAATTTCACTCGCTGTGAGGTCGAGCGCGAAACATGACACGCGGCTTCTTTTGCCAGATGCGCGCGGCAGAGAGAGAGAGAGAGAGAGAGGAATTCAACGTCACGTTTTTCCTATCTCTTGGGCTATTAGTAATCAATCAATGAGCCCGGCGATTCATGCGGCTTGTGGAGGTGGATTACTTTTACTTTGGTCGGGATGAAAGTCTCTCTACACCTGTGCGCTGCACGCGCGAAACTTTGAACTAGCGGACAGTTTTGCTTGGCGAAGGGTATGGTTATACCCATCGGCAGCTGCAGCTGCTTTCTAGTGTTTTGGTTGAGGAGATGATTAGGCTGATGGAGGAGTTATGAGAGATTTTTTTGACGTTTACTTTCGTTTTCTGGGGGTCAATTGGGTCGGGATGAGGTAGGAAGGTGTCTCGCGGAGGAGAAAACTGAAATTAATGGGAGGTAATGTTTTACTTTGGTTTATCTTGATATCTTGGAGCGATTATTAAGCCGTTAATAAATTGGATGATTATCAGACAAATACAGTCCTTAATAATAATGATTTGACTTTTTACTTTAATTGAAGTTACAATAGAGATATTACAATTTTTTCAAGAGTAATAAAAATAAGTTTATGTTCGTTTAAAGATATACTAGTTTAAACAGTTTTTAATTAAACTTATATTGTTATCAATATTTAGTAAAAAAATGTATAAAAAATGTATCTTTTAAATTACGATAACCGTATATTCTATCTATTAACTAAACTACGTTTAAAACTAATATAAAAAGTATTTTCAACTCCCACATTAAAAGCCGATCGACTCACTAGCTTCCAACAGCTTGGAATGAAAATTTTCCTCTAAAAGAAAATAAGTATCGCATAAAAGGAAATTAAATCTCATTATCAACGTCATTAAATCCTCTAAGAGAGCCGATTCTCTAAATACTTTATTGCTTCATCTCCGATCGCTGTTAAAACCATCAAACTGCCACCTAAAAAAAAATTTAATTTCACCCGCCTTTGAGAGACGACAATAAAACAGCGAAGGCAGAGAGAAGGGAAAGGGCAGGAGGAGGAAATTATCCGGGCGCTTAGGAAGAGCGCGGGAGGCCCGAAGGCAAAAAGAAAAACACACTCTCCTTCTGGCGCGGAAGGGGAGAGGAAAAAAGATGCGAGCGCGCGCAGGCGCATTTTTATAACGGAGCGAACGACCTTCCGCGCGACGCGCCGTGTAGACTTGACCCAGAGCAACCGGCCCGGAATGGAGGACGTAATTTTCCCTCCGGCCGCTTTTGCAGACTCGCCGCGGCAGACTAACTTCCAGTCGCGCGCACAGAAGTCCCGTATGGCTCCGGGGCATCACGAGCAAGTGAGCCTGCACGTATGCTTCGCCGGCATACGTGGCTGTGTGTGGCTTGTATGTGTATACGGATGGTTCCGTGTTTGATGGAGCGACTTTTTCTTTGCTCGAGTTCTGGATGTTATTTTGGGATATGGATTGAGTAATTATTGATGAAGCTCGCGTTGTTTGTACACTTTTGATGTTTTGTAATTCATTTCTTCGAGTTTACGTGAATTTCATATTTTTGTCTCTCCTCTACATTAGCAAAGAAGATTACTTCTCACGGACAGCCAGATGCATATCATCTTCTTTCAAAATCCCCGGGAACATTGTCATAAATACTTTTTAATGACTATCTTCACAATTTCCTCTCCTCACAATTTCCCAAACTTTTACTTATTACAAAAACACCGGGCGTGTGACTCACCGCGAAATAGCCCATATGTATACAGGCTCAAGCGCGCGATAGCCCCAGGCGCATCGGGCCGCTCTCCTCTCGGATCGCTATGAATGTCAGAGCGGCCGCTCGCGCTGCGGGCTCAATATGGAAATAAAGTACTTCCGAGTTTCAGTAACGGCAACACGTGCGAAGCGAGCCTCGCCGCCGCTCGACTTTCCTTCCGAGCCCCAGAGAGATTGTCTCGCTGATTTTTTTGAAAATTTTCGTGAAAGCGATTATAAGCGAAGGAAGCGTGAGATCGCTCGTACGAGCCGCGATTGTTAGTCGCTCCACGACTCGTATTAACATATTTATTGAGCGAGGCGAAAAAAAGAGTAGAGTAATTCGAAGTATGATTGACCCTCTTCGCGGTGAATGGGAATTCAGGCAGGTTAATTTATTGCCCGTCGCTGCTTTTGACAGTGTTTTTTTAAACACGCGCGACAGTTTGAAAGGCGGTTCCGATCAAGCGCGTTGAAATGAGAATTTTTCAAAGTTAGTAAATGTATCAGAAGTTTGCGTGTAAGAGTCATAATATTTTCTCGCGATAAATTGTTATGTAAATTGCTATTTCGTTTTACGAACTGTATCTTTCTTTTTTCTCGAAAAATTCTCGGCATTTTTCTGTTTAGCGCGTAGAGCATAAATTATCTCTAATTATGAAAAGAAATTGTAACAAAAATTATTGATCTTAATTGCGCTTTACGAGTGAAAAGTTACATTAACCACGATACTAAGAAAAATTTCCATCGGACAATGCTCTAATGAGATGCGAGAGGTATAATCGTAAAGCGCTATTACATCATGTGCATCGAATAAAACACAGCGCGGCATAGCCGGGGCAGAAAGTGCAGTGCGTTAAGTTCCGGTCATAGTCGTCGGTGCGAGTGCAAGCTCCGGCGCGGCCGCGGAGATAGCGTTTCATTTACATAACCGTAACCCTACTTAGGAGAGGTGGGATACCCAATTTTCTCGTACGTTTTCGTTTCGCTCACACCTGTATCTTCCGAATGGTTTCTGCAACTCCTGCTTCCCGGCCGGCCGCAATCCTCTTTTCCTCCAAATGTTTACATTATGGACCTAAGTAGTCGCGGAGTTTGTTAAAGTCAATTAATTGAAGAATACCTTATTGCAAATTTGAAAAAATAATTGTAATAGTCTTGTAATACTATTGTTTTAAAAACATATACAGAATAAAAAATGTTACAATAATGAACAAATTTGTTCTTCAAAAAAATATTTGATTAAAAAAAATTACTTGCCAATTATAAGTAGAAAATATGCTAAGTATTTTTCTACATTTCAAAATTACGGAAAACTATTTTCAAGTGAAAAAAAAACATGTAATTGGCTATTAATTTTTATATATTCACTGTATTATCTATTTCTCGCTATGTTTTTTAGAGCGGCTTCTCAATTATTGGTGGAATCGCATAAAACAAAATAAGAGAACGTGTCGAAACTTCACATGCTACCTATTATATCGTTAAATGCAAAAATCTTTCTAAAGTGCCCTAGATTCATTATTATACTGTAGGTATAGCAAATTGTACTGTGAAAGGTGAGAAAATGAAAATACAATTTTTTATTTACAAGATATGCATATATTTACACGCATAGCGCACAATGTGTACAAAAAATACATTCATATAGCGCATATTTGCGTAGATTTTTATATCCAATGAGAGATGTCGTCGACCTCTCGTTGGATATAATGACATTCACCAGATATCTCTGGATTCCTCGGTATATTTATATATAAAATAATAAATTAATTAATCGTACAAAATAAAACACAGAATCATACAAGAACGCTTTTATGGCTTAACAGGGCAGTCAGTGCACATTATTGACGTCAAAACTTTCTTTCATTGATAAAAATACCTTTAAGTATGCGTCTAACATATAAAATATAACACTGGCTTGATTTTAAAATATATATTGATCTACAATGTGAATAATAATACTTTGTACAAAATTAGTTTAACGGGATTGATTCGATAAATAGGTATAAACAAGCTGTTGTAAAAAAACTTAAATCATTCCTTAATCACTTTGTAGAAATTGCCAGTATTACATGCAATATGCAAAAACACACAGAGATTCTCGCAATGAATCAACTTGTAATCTTGACTTTGTATCGGTTAAACGCTACCATTACAATTGTAATGATCGAACCTAGACCACATTCATACGTTACAAATACGGACACTCGCTCTCCATTCAAGCATCGTAACCATGAATTTTTGTGCACTACCTACATTGCCGTAGACATAAACAGATATAAAAAGGATAAAATAAACATTCATACTAGCACACTCTCAAGCGATACGTACATAAACGAGTCTCGCGAGAAGCACTTTAACCCAATGACCTTAATGAGTATTAATTATTTAGTTAGAATCATAATAAAACTCGTGGAAGTGAACACAAAGCTTGCTTCTGATTCCTTCCTCTTTTTTCGAAGATATCGTCGTGTCATCGGCGACGAAAATCCATTTATGTCGAGTTGTAACTTTTTATAATATACTCCGTATATTTGTAAATACTCATGCACGAGTACAATTTCCTTTGCCATGGTATTCGTGTCAAGATCGCGACACGATTTCGCCGAGAGACGACCCGAGAGGTCAGCAGCTACTTTCGTCGAGTCAGAGCCTCTGGCCGAGAAAGGGTCTTCTTCTCTCTTCGCCTCCTTCCACCTACTACGTATGCTGCCGCCGCTGCTCTCAGCCATCTCGAGGCTCCTTAATATTTACGGTAGGATCGTGAGAGTGAAAAGCAGTTCCTGCTTAAGAAGATCCTTCTCTTACTTTCTCCTCGGCTCGGCGATTGTTTTATCAAGGAAAATCACTAACAAATCAAACTCTGTCCGGCTACATTTGGCTAATAACATCGATACCTTTCTTTTTAATTAATTAAACGATGTATGAAATGATTTTTTTTAATACACTCTGAGTATAATAGCTACAATCTTTACAAACATTCTATTCTGAATGGCACTTTCACTGACAATTTCGGCAGGGATTTCATAGTAATTTGTATCAAATAATAAAGATACATTGATGATGTTATTCTTGAAGAATTGTTGTTAAAATAGATAATTATTATTTTTTTAAATGAAAATTTGTCCTTTTCGTCAGATTTACGACGATTCAGATTTTTGTTCGTTTTCCTTCTCATTTTCAACCTGTTTATCGTCCGTCGATTTGTTCATCTTGAAAAATACAGCTACTTTGCTATCATCAGATGCACTTGAACTTTGATCATTATTTTCATCTGCGGGTGGGCTCGTATCACCTCTTAATTGCTTAGGTTGCTCAGAATTCGTTGAACTTTTTTCATTATTGTATTGACTACTGGCAAATGATGAACTTGCCGCTAAAGCTAAATCTCCTCCATACACTTGCTCTAAATGCTGTGATTGAGGAAGGCCTTGAATTTGAATGTTTCCCCCTCCAGGCTGCTGTTCAATAGCTGCAAGAATGTTTTGTAGTAAACCATTGGATAGAACTTGATCGTGCCTTATACTTCCGTCAGAACCCTCAGTGCCATATCCGCCGCCATCAGCAGGTTGAATTTGAAGTGTATAAGTTCCTTGGGAACCTTGAATTTGGAAGCCATCCCCATCGGCCGTCAAAGTTTGCGCTAATGCTAAAGCCTGACCACCCTCATCTGATTTTATAAACTGAGTAGCATCGACCTCGGTTGAAGGAACAATATTTTTGGCTTCAGTGCCGTAACCTTGGGCTGTTAAAGCAGCCGTCAATGCTTCCGCGGAAAGTGCATCTGAGCCATGAAGCGTCGAACCTCCTGATAAGGAATTCTGACTCTGACTGGATGTATCAGAGAATTCTCTAGCAGCTGTTTGTTCGTGATTAGTTACAGCCGCACCTGACTGATCAGGTGCACCATAGTTGCTGCTTATGGGATTGCCATAACTGTCTTTTAAATCACCCTGGTGATGATCTTCATTATTTTGTAATTCAAGTTCATTTACATTCGGTGCAGCGTATGATGAACCCAATGAATTTGACACAGTGCTTATAGCTGGAGTTCCATAACTAGAACTTAAATCACCATTGGAAGAGCTACTTCCAGCATTTGCATTGGAAAAGCTTTGATGATTAGAAACATCAAAGTTCAGTGAGTGACTATTTCCAAAATTGTATTGGAAACTACCTCCATTTTTCTGGCAGTCACTGCCAATTCCACCAACAGGTGCTCCATAAGTAGGAGCAATGGAAGTTTCAACACCGTGATACAAGTTTCCGCCAGCACCTAAAGACGAAGCTGGCCCAAAGTTTGGTGCTCCATATGTGAGAGAAGGAGCAGGTGTATTAAAATCGTTAAATGAAAGTGGTGTTCCATAATTCACATTGGGTGCAGCTAAAGCTGTATGCGTGCTGAATGAATTCGATTTCGCAAAAGAATTACTAGAAGCAAATGAGTTTGAAGATCCATGGAATGATACAGGATTCTGAACTGACGGTAATTGTTGGTCTTGAATCGAAGGAGGTCCATAAGTTTTATGCGGCATGATTGGTGGAAGATATCTATTTAAGTTTGTCAATAATCCAGCTGGTACTGAATCTCTGAATTTCATAGGTGGTCTGCGCGGTGGAATAAATCCACCTGGAGGAGGTGGAGGGGGCCGGTATCCCCCACGGTTTCGATTTCTGTAATGTCCGTTACCTTTATGAAAACCGGAGTTAAACTGATTAAAAGATGAAGCGAAGCTATTACCATGACTGTGTGAGGAACCAAATGATCCACCAGAGGAGAAAGATGGCAAGGCTGGACCATAAGTATTTGATGGTGTAGGAGGACCATAATTACCAGAAGGAGCAGGTAATTGTTGTAGCGACAAGTCATCTCCACCTATAGAATGAGAATTGGTAAAAGCAGGAGCACCATACGAGTCACTAGGCTGACCGCCACCATGGAAACTTCCACTGCCACTACTATGAGAATTAGCTGTTAATGCACCTGGGTTTGGCAATAATTCAAAGCCAACAGTTTTTACAATAGATAAACTATCAGCATTTGGGAGTCCATACTGCCCACTTGAATGATGATGATCGATATTGTTTGACGAAGAACTATCTATGGGCGGTTGATTATTATGCAGCGGCTCAAACTGAGGCAAAGCTGGAGGGGGTAAGCCATTGTTTTCGTGTGATGTTGACTGCGAGACAGATGACTTCAAACTGTGGTCTTCTGGATTATTAAGTGGAACGCCATACGAATCGCTTGGAATATTAGGATCAGATATCGTAGATATTTGATGTCCATTGTCAGAACCATGTCCACCTCCTATATTAAGACCACTGTTATCGCCACCTAATGGGGATCCATACTGATTTGAAGGAGGGCTTAAATTTTCGGCAGGAGGAGGACCATAATCATTAGATGGAGGAGGGGCGCCAAAATCATTCGATGGAGGAGGCGCGCCAAAATCATTCGATGGAGGAGGCGCGCCATAATCATTCGATGGAGGAGGCGCGCCATAATCATTCGATGGAGGCGGAGGTGGATTAAAGTCATTTGATGGAAGAGGAGGGCCATAATCATTTGATGGAAGAGGAGGACCGTAGTCATTTGATGGTGCTGCAGGAGGAGGCCCATAATTATCTGAAGGAGGTTGTTGATTTGGAGCATTTACATGTCCAGCAATTGGTTGCCAACCATCGTATTTTATATCAGGTGGGGTAGGTGGGGCTGGAACACCTGGAGGTGGTGGCGGCGGAGGACCATAAAGATCATTCGAAGCTGGTGGTCCGTATTGCTGCTGAGGAGCTGTCTGCACAGGAGGTGGTGGACCATAATCATCTTGCGGTTTCGAAATGAAATTTATCGTTACTTTTTTCGGAGGTCCGTAAGCCTCAACCGACAATGGGATTGGTGGTCCGTGAGCTGGTGGACCATATTGAGACGAAGGAGGACCACTAAACTTAGGTGGTGCTCCATATTCAGGCTTTGGAGGTCTGAAAGAAGGAGGTGGTCCAAAGCTAGATTTTGGAGGACCATATTGAGATTTTGGTGGACCATACTGAGGCTTAGGTGGGCCATATTGAGGCTTAGGAGGTCCGTATTGAGATTTAGGAGGACCGTATTGAGATTTCGGTGGTCCATAATTTGATTTTGGTACAGATGGAGGTCCAAACGATAACTTTGGTGGACCATACTGCGGTTTTGGATTACTTGGAGGGCCATACGAAAATGATGGTGGTGGTGGCGGTTGTTCTGGTGGTGGGGGGTCATAAATTTGTGGAGGTCCGTGATCGCCAGTTATTTCAGGCGGTCCGTAAACTGGCTTTGGGCCTTTATATTTTGAACTTGGTGGTGGACCATAATCATCGGCTGGTGGTCCATACGAGTTACTTAATCTATCTTCTGCAGCAACAGAGTCTTCCTTTTCTTCATTTTTCGTGGAAGATGGCTGAGAACTAGCTTTATTTACTACAGCGGTGACTTGATGACCCACTAGTAACACACAAAATAGCGCGATGGCAACCTGAAACAAAAAATATTATTTGCTATTAGAATTTTCATATGCCTAAATTATTCCTATATCTTTAAAGTTACAATTATTTATCAATATTAATGAAAATCTTTAAATAACTATATCAACTGTGATTAAAAGTTTTTAAAATTATAAAAATTGAACTATGATAATACTTGATATAAAAATTTACGCCGAGTAATTGCTTGAAATCTGATCGGTACATGAAAGTCAAAGCTTTAAATTAGCTAAGTCAAAGCGTGGTAAAATTTCATGAAACTCTTTTGTTTGGTTCGTCAACATTGTTCGAATCTTTCCCTCTTTCCCGAGTTCCTTTCTCCTCAAAGTAGATTTCTCTACTTTATTTTTTAAGTTTTCAAATTTTTTCAAGTTTTCAATTACTGCTGGCTTGAAAATAATAATTAAGTAATCATTTATTCATACCATTTAACCGAATAGATAAGTTGAAATATTTTATAATTTCTATTAAATAAAATAAATAAAACATTGCATTGTATTTTTAAATTAATCTTTTTAAACAGAGTAAAGTAAAACAAGTAGAAAATACATTTCAAGTCTAATAAGCTCGTTAGTTAGTAAGTCGGTAATCTGATGCGTTTCGCTTCTCAATTATGTTCCGTGCGAATTTATCGGAGGCCGTGTGAAATTATGTCGAGCATGTGCACTAGCATATTTGGACATTCAGTAAAGATAGAACGACTGAGTCTACGTATACCAGGTAAGAAAATTATGTAAAGTTGCATTGCTCGCAATGCGTACCCCGCTGACTGCGTGTTGCGTTATCCGCAAGACGCATCATGAGCACAACGTGGCGCAATATCGACTGACTAAAAAAAAATTGCACTTTAACGAATAGCCGGTGCAGCTTTCTGAAAATATAAATTGCCTCTCTAAATATAATTATCCACTTTCTTAGTTGTGCAATAGTTTTTTATAATCTTGTTAAACAATTTTTAATTTTTAAAATAAATATAAAAGTTTATATAATTAAAAAATTACAGAACTATTTGATACGGATACAAGTAATAAATATTTTTATCACAAAATTTTTTTAATTATTGTAAAATAAAAGAAGCCATTATCAGTCACATAGTCAATTGAATAAAAACAATTATATTATAACTTATAACTTCATGGAAAAAAGCTAAATGGAAATGTGCTGAGTGAAAGATCTATCTATCTCAAAACTCGCATGAATTGCTGATATATGTAATTCATGAAATTCAAATAGAAGAAACTCGACACGCGTGTGAGTGGCAATACGCGAAAAGTGCCGGCTTGTCAACGCAGAGAGGAATAGGAGGGAGAGAAGCAGAGCCAACGATCGGCTCGTGACGACTGTTAGGGAAGTAGTACGATGGCCGCGATGCAAGGCTAACATAATAACCCGCAGAGGTACTTTCTCCGGCGTGCGTCTGAAATGAGAAATGTCGAGGCGCGCGGGATTGTGTGTGCGAGCGAATGAATGCAGACTTCGATCTGTCGCTGCGGCAGCACTGCGCATCTCTCTCGCAATGAAAACGTAAACGCTCGCCGCGTTGTAAGCTTCCCTTTTTTCATCCTTCTTTTTTTCTCTTGAAATTGTCGAAGCTCCGACGCTCGGTAAAGTCAATTTGAAATTAATGGGAAAATTATGATAATATCGCGGCACATTGCATCGATTGATTTGATGGTCGATCGCGAAGATGATCTGCAATTTTCTCTTGCTGAAATACTAGTTTCTACAATCTTATGCTCGATTGAACTTTAAACGTTTGCTTTTCAAAATGCGAACCGAGATAACGTTTTGAGTTTCTACTCGTGTGTGCCTATCGCGTAAATATTTTAATAAAATACCTGGTTCTAGGAAAGAGAAAGCTTGACCCGAAGCGAGAAGATGTTTCGGAAAAATTGAAATTCACGAATAAATTATCATCTTATAGAATCGGCGAAACTCAATTATAAATTTTAGTTCTGATAAACTAGTACATCTATTAATTTATCAATTTAATATTAAAATTGAGGAATTGAAAAAAATCGTAAAATTACTATATTGATACATGTTGACGTATGAATAATAAGCTACAAATGAAAGTTGACTGACGAATCATCATTAACTTTCTACGCATAAAAAAATAAAGTTTAATACTTTGAAAATTTCTTCGCCTATTGTTGCCATCTCATTTACCTAACAATAAGTCAAAACGATCTTTGCCAAGTCAGCGATAATGTAATCTTCCAGACACGGAGATTTAAATCTCATTCTTTCTCCGAGCTCGCACCGAGGAATGGTTTATACTTTCGGGCGGTTTGCCACCTCTTGTGTACTACTACTACTCATCAGAATCAATAAAAGTCTCCCGGGACGAACTTCGTTAGGGTTTACGATTTTCTCCGCGCGCAGATTTATGATCCATCAATCACGAACTAAATGATGCCGGTTCTCCCTCCTCTCGTTGCTTTGATAGATAGAAACCAATGATTTTTTTTTCTAACTACATAAGAACCTGATCTAATCTAAAAAGCTTTTCAGACGACCAAGATGATCTGTTATTGTCCTATCGATTAAAGTGAAAGTAAAAGATTGTTATCGCTGACAAAAAAGGTCTACTAGAAAAAGTATTAATCAAAATATTGATCTACTTAGAGTGTTCATGTTTAGTATGATTATAACAAAACAAAATCATGATGTAAGATTTATTTCGCACGTTTATCTTTTTATTTAATAAAATAACAATGGTTTACTTCCATTCATTTGCATGCTAAACGCTGCTCACTCTTATCTTGATGTGTTGATTAATGGAAATATAATTAGCACTAAATTTTGTTCCAGATAAGTAGAGGTTACGGTGACATAGACAAGTTTAAGGTAATGTGTAATTAGCCACACGATTCTAATTATTTACGACGTTAACTATTAAATTAAATATTACTAAATTATTCTCATAAAACTTTTCAATTTATATGAAATCTAATGCTATAAATAATTCACCCACTCTACTTAAAATAAAAAATTGCACTCATTACACAAAATAAACTCAAAAACTGCCCACAACGAATCTACTAACATTACGCAATCCACAACAACCCAGCATCCACAATTAATTCGAAAAACGCCAAGAAAAACAAACACCGATCTTGAAAGAATCCCCATAATAATTCACATCCGGTTCTCTCGGATTCTGCAAAAGCGCCAGAGCCGCGGGTAGGCGTCAAGGTGTTTCACTAACAAACCAGAGTCCAAAGGGATCCGCACGCGCGCGCACACACACACGTGCAACTGTGCGCTTATTGCGACACGTTATTCCACAATGCCTTTACGACCGTGGCAATATAATATTACCCAATCGAGACGATTATACTGCCTCTGGTGCAAGAGAAGCGAGTGTACGTTCGATTCTCAAGTTCGCGAAGTGCACGTGAATCTTGGAAGCACGTTACTACAGCCGCGAGATGGGCATGATTTCGCCGATTCATTAACCTGGCCGAGCGGCTGGTTTACGTACCGGCAGCTGAAACTTTATCGCTGGAACGAATTGGGTATTCGGGCTTTTTCTTTCAATTAGGAGCGTTTATCGGTGCGGTTGGACTTGAATAATGATCGACCTGTGTGCCTATTTTTTATGCTTCACGGTGAGCTTGGTCTTTTTCAGTATCGTAAGCGATTAATTGTAATGTAATTTATGTTAGATAATGTACTTTATTATTATGTTTTTTATTTATGTTTTAAAAAGTTTGTATGTGTTTTTATACTTTAATAAAATATAAAGTTGATGAAATAAGTATTTTTCCCGCTTGAATTATTAATAAGACTTTTAGCTGTGTCAATGGTAATTTCAGTTTGTTGCAGAATGAATAGAAACCTCAAGAAAATTATAAAGTTATAAAAGTTTAGCGCTTCTTTTCAAGTTTAAAAGTAAATTTCGAAATACAATTTAATTGATATACACTATAATTATAAAACTATTATTTTAATTTCACGCATAATTTTTACGTAGGAAGTGAGAGTGTTATTTGCATTTTTATAGAAGGCAGTTTTATTCATTTTTAAAAGCTGCAAATAAAATTTTTCTTGAAAAATATGACTTCATCAACTATATTAATCTAAAGAAACAAATGTTCTTGGAGTAGCTTTAAATAGCACAGTACTTGTCCTAAACTTATGTTAATTAAAATTGAATTAACATATGTTAATAAGTGATGTTATTGCAATACGGTTCATTTAACAGCATGTGAAATACTAATACGTTCTTGTCTAATTTTGCAATGTGTCAAATATACAAATAAATATATTTATTAAAAATAATTGTTAAAAAAATGAATTTGCATAATGCAATTTGCATAAAAAATTTGTTTTGCTTAATAAAAGATCCCAACAATTTTCTTAATATCTTTTCCTCCCATATAATGTTTAACAATGGTGTATAATTTAATGAAATTACAGGTTAATTATATTTATAATATATACACTTTTTTAAATTAAAAAATGTTCAGTTTTAAAAATTATATAAAAGTTTATAAAAATACATTTAAATTATTAATATAATTTCTTAATTAAAAATGAAAATGAACTACATACATTACGATTTTTGATATTTTCATGCAGATTAAATATCTGTATTTCCCTCCTATAGTGAACAAAATGAAACTCGTAATGTGCTCTTAATTTCAAATTAAAATAAAACATAATATTGTGTAATTGCATTTTCCGATAAGGTTGCCTGTATATTAAATTATTTATTATTTTTAAACGTAAAATGGAAATTATATATCAGATGATATGGAAAATCAATGGAATAAAAAGAAGATAAAAATAACATTAAAAAATGTATTATTTAAAAAATCTGTAAAAGCAACTTCTTCTCCTATTAATCTTCCACAATTCCACAGTATAATGTCTTCTCGCAAACTCTAAAATCATCTCAATGTAGCAATTACCAAACCCCGAGCGCAACCAAGCCATTTTCCAAAGCGCGTCATTAGTCAATTTTCCCAAGGGGTGTGTCAATCCCCGTTTCTTCTTCTCAAAAACTATTCTCCCGGATCCTTGCGAAATCGCAAAAAAGGAGGCGTGAAACGAGCCTCAATTTTTAGTCGCTGCACGCAACCGATGATTCTCCCCGAGATTTGCAGCTGCGCGCGCGCACTCGTAATCACAGAGACGAAAGAGAAATCCTTCCAAAAAAAAAGTAAATAAAAAACTAAGAAAGATGAAAGTAGTCTCGAAAAGCGTCGCGTGCTGTTCGCGATATTGTATATAAGCGCGCTTCCTTGCGTAGGTGGGGGCGTCTCGTGTCAGCGATACACTGTGCGAGTGAATAGGACGCGGAGTGAGAGAGCGAGATTTGGTGTTCACAGCCTGAGGTGCGGCAACGATGAGAAGGAAGTGTGCTTGCGAAATTAGGAATAATAGTAGTGTCGAGCTACTGTTGTGGTTTGAGAATATCTCAATTTAATATGAAAATTGCACAATTCTGGGATTTGTTGACATGTAAAGTACGGCCTTACGTTATTCAAAAGTGTAGACTGGTCGAAAACTTTGTTATATGGGAGGTTGCCAATGATATATAAATATTTAAAAGCTTATTTTAAGTGTTTTGTTATTTAAAATGATACACTAAGCTATTTCAAAGAATAGTAGGGTATATTCAAAATAAATTTTCCGATAAATTTGTAGCAAAATATGCAAAATCTATGAATTCATTAAAGCTACAATATAAGCCTAACGTTTAAAAACTTTAAAAAAATTATAATTTATTTGAAGTAATAGAAAAAGAAAAAAGAATTTGAATTAATACATTTAACGACTATCTTATTCTTATACTTTATACTATAATTAACTTTTCAAGAAAAATAACTAAAGTCAAGAAGTTTCATTGCATTAAATGTATTGCTACCACTCAGCTTAGTTGAAAAGAGTGTAAAGCGTGAAATATAGAAAAAAATTCATCTCTCCCAATAGAAAAGCTAGAAACAAATGCAGTTAAATAGACGTCTGACCGGGTTTGTCTGGTTTCTACTCCAATGGACATAAATATACTTGTCACATTAAAAACTTCTGCTGCTTTTCATCAACTTTTCTGTCGCTTAATTTATCTGACTTTTTCTAGTTTATTTTCGCACTGCTTTTTATAACCCGCGCTATTATTTCCATTAAAATTGCACTATATAGAAAAATAAAAACTCAAACTTAAAAAAAACACGAGACATTTTAATTTCTAAAAACAGTCGTTAAAAGAAATCTCAAACTATAAAATACTTATCATGACTCCAAGTCGTTAACACAACAGCGACAAAACGCTTATTATTCTAAACAAACAGCCATCTACACAAACATACAGCAAACGCAAAAAAAGTTATTAGCATACAAGAGCCCACGATAAATAACAAAAAAAAAGGGTTAACGAGCAAGCTTTGACCCTTTTCAACCCTCCCAACTCCGGAACAACGTTACAAAAATAATTTGCCCCAAGACACAAGCTTGGCGAACCCTCGGCGCGCGCCCAATGCATCCTTAACTCTCCGCTCGCGACTGGGTCAAACGCCGGGGCCTCATGCATAGTCATACCCTAATCACGCACGCCCGCGGCGACGTCCCCTTATCGTCTCTCCGATTATTAATTTCGCTCCCCCCGCCTGCTGCGGCTATATTTTTCACGCTGCGGGCTCGTTCGCGATAATCGATTATGCAGCGCGCGCGGCCCGCTTTCTTTTGTGCGCGAAATTCCATAGCTGAGGGGGAGGATCGATGTAATGCACGAAGGAGACGTTTTTTTTTCTTTTAAGGGGGGGCTTAAAGCGGGGAAGGTTATCGCGTTTTAATGATTGAGTGTGTGTGCGCGTGCGCTCGTTGGCTTTTTTTGCGGGTGCGCGCTTTAGTTATGGCTTTTTGCTGGGCGGAAAGGTGGAAAGAGCTGCGGCCGTGTAGAGAGAGAATGCTATACACGTGTGCAAATTGGTAACCTTTCGAGGCCTTTAAATTGACAGTTGCACGCCCCTCGGAGTTTCGAGTTATGGCTGCTGCTCAGTATGTGGATGTTTATTGTAATGGTTGAGTTTTTTTGTGGGGGTTTTTGTAATCGGTAATTTTCGAGATTTTTTAGAAATTTTTATTCTTTTGGAAATTTAATTTTATGGGCATTAAGTTTTTTTAGAGAGAAACGGGATCGTAATAATTAAAATTAATTTTATAAGTTCCGTAGCAAGTATATACTTATTTTTGTTTTAGTATTGTTATGGTAAGAGATGAAATAACTTCATTTTTCTTGATTTCACTCAAGTTAAAAAAAATATTTCAGTTGTGTAATGTATATGAAACATAAAGTACTAAATATTATTTATACATTTTCAGTGCAAATATTTTTCTTTCTAAAGTTCGAATTTAATAAATTTTTAACTATATGATATGTACAAAGGAAATACATACTTATCATTTTTTACTTCTTCAAATTTAAGTTAACGTTCCTAGCATTTTTTATAAAACACTAATGTAACATTTATTTTGCTAGTTTTATAAGTTTTCAAGTAAAGTAGTTTGATAATCAGCCCAGATTTTTATTTTATTAGTTAAATATAGTATGTGAACAGCTTAATATGCTATTTTTAATAGGCTGTTATATCGTTTTCAGGCTATTTACGACAGCACCTTAAAATTATAGGTTTTCCTATGATGTCTCAGTTATTTAAGTGAAACTATACGTAATTATTTATTCAGAAAAAAATATTTATTTACCGTTTTATACGAGCAAAAATTTTTTATCGTAAATTTTGAAATTAGAAGCAGAATTTTTTGTGATGATTACTACATAGAATTTTCACAATTTGTATGTACTTTACATTAAAAGTCTTACCTATTAATTACTATTAAAAATTAAATAAAATACTGAAAGTACTAAGCAGTATGTAAAATTAAAGTATTTATAATAATTATATTCATATCTACTTATAACTAGTAATATATTTATATGATTTTTCATGATATAAGTTTCAGTTTGAATGAGCTTCACAAAAAGGTAATAAAATAATACATATAATATAAAAATTATTAATTTAAATGAATTTGATGAGTTAATATCAAAAATATGAAAATCAGATATGGAATAGTGAGAGACTAAAAATAATAAAAGTTCACGTTTTATTCGAACTTTCTGTATATTTATGCACTGTGAGTCATCATCAGATCGTTCCAAAAATATTGAACTTGACCGATTTATTATAATGATATATTGTGAAATAAACTTTTCACGTAAATTTTATAGTTCATTCAGAAAAACTTCATTTGGCGAAGATAGATTATTACAAATTACATTAAAAATATCATTTAGCACAATTTTTCAAATAAAACTTTTGTGCTTTTTTTTAAATTTTAAATTTAATATTTAACATCAGCTGCAGTCCTAAAAATATACATTTTCGTTTTATTTGAAAATTCTTAACCGCATTTTTTAACTTTCCCTTTAAGTGAATGGGCCAATTTACTTTTAAGACTATTTTTATTTATTCTCCAATGATGACGAGAAAGGCTTTTGCTGACTCGGCGCCCGAAACTTGACCTATTTCATCGAATTACCCTTTCAAAAAATGGAGCAAATAATATCGTTATACACCACCTAACGATGCAAATTATTTGAGAGAGAAAGTGATTCACCCATAATACCCATTCAAATGTCCTACACTATCATCTAAAAAATTGAAGCTATACCATCTCCAAAACCATCTCCAACATAAATTAAACACTTTCTCCATAACAACCACACACTAACCTCCCCCAAACTCCATCCTCCCCCAAAACCCAAATTAACCTGTCCAAGGAGCCCATGAAATTCCAAAAGCCGCGAGCGTTACGCGCGCGCGGGCGTCGGGAGATCGAAATTAACATCGATTATCGAGCCCGCGCGCAACCGCTAAGGACAGCAGGACGAGTAATGTTTATGCGCGAGGGCGAGTTAAACTCACCGCGACTCCCCGGTGGATTAGCGCGCTCCCTCGATAAGATTCCGTCTCTCCTCCGCCGGTAATTACACAATCTGCGCTCGGCGATCGCCGTCTACGCCGATTACCCGTAATGAATACGCCGAGCTATGCGGCTATCGACCCCGAGAGCGAGCTTTGAGATTTATACTTGCCAGCGCGACTTTTTTTATCTCTCTCTCTGTTTAGTGGAAGATGATGTGCGTCTGCGATTGTGCGAGGAGAACGATAAATTTAGCTGCGTTGCAATAGCCGAGGGCATCGATTTGTCGCGATGAAGGCGCGGGTTTTGAATGGCTATGAAAGCACGTGACGCGCGTGTTGTTATCTGTGTGCTTGGGTTTGTGAGCGGTTTGAAAGGCGAGTGTTAGTTTGAGGTATTTGCGTTTTTATTTTTGAGATGGATGTGATTAAGAGATGTTTTTTTGACATTTAAAAAATTTTTGCACTTTTGGGTGGTTTTTGTTTCAATGTTTATTGTATTTAATTGTTTGTTATTTTTATTTTGAAGGCGGTTATTTGGTATGAAAAGAATTTCATTTTCTAAAGTGATTTTGAAAAACGTTGAACAAAGGCATAGTGCCGGAAGGGGTAATATGCATATGTAGCGATTTCTACCCGCATTGCCACAAAAGATCGACTGCACCGTTAATATGTTTTTTTAATTCTTTTTATGCCATTTTTCACCGTTTCCTTTTCATTTGTAAGCGTAAAAGCATGCCCACGCAGATACAATTACATATAAAGTAAAGCCGTACTGTATGAAATACATATTTAATTAAAATTGAAATTTGCATTACATTATCTTTTGCATTTAAAATAACGAATTAACTTTAACAACTTATTGTTTAAAATTATTGAACAATTTAACACGAAAAAAATTAAGAGCCAAATATAGTATTATGTGCAATTAGCATTAAAAGATGTGTTTCGAAAGCCAGGTGTTAATTCTCTATTTCTGTCAACATTTTTTATATTCTGCAATAAGTGCATACTTTCATCAATTTCTAAGATGAGACACAACCTCTAATAAACTTATTGATTTATTGTTACATTAATGAATGATCTATTAGCGCTATTATATCAGAAAATCGAAAAAATTTCTCAGTTGATTGACGACTTCAAGATCAATATAATTTTCTTCTCACATCACGATCAAACTGAAGATTAATTTCACTTCGAATATCAAACGCAAATGTAATGCAATTTCAACCGGTTCAAACGAATTTGCACACTTTCAATTAACTCATTCTCCTTCCGACCACCCGCCTTTCTAATCAACTATTTAAAATCACTTCCGCAGCAATCCTCCCAAAAAACAAAACGTATCATAACACGACACAGCTAACGTCCGCCAATTAAAGCATCAATCCACAATCTCATCGTGAATCACAAAATCCTCAACTCCTTCTAATCACTCGGCACAGTCTCCTTCAAACTCCTTGATCGTCGCTTAACCAACCTACCTTGATTCGCGCCATGGCACTGTCCTCGAGCTTATCTCAGCACTTGCGGCGACTACAGCTCTTCGATCCAAACTCAAATGCAAACACTGAATCGAAACTCTCCAGCAACAAGAACTAATTAAAAAAATATATATAAAAGTCTCGTCGGTATCGCGTCGGTTTAACGCGTCTCACATGTTGTCGCCGCGCGTCACTTTGAACTCTGTCAGTCGCACACACGTGTGCGCGCGCGCCTCTCCGGGGATGCGTGCGTCTCGCGGGCCTCGCTCTCAAAAAATGTTGAGCGTCGCGCAGCGAGTCCTCGGCTTATATAGACTCTCTCCGGAGGCACGAGTGACTCGACTCCTACCTCCGCTCACGGCTGGGGCCCCGCCGCGCGTGTGAAGGGACCACCGCCGCCGCGATGCCGGTGCGGCCAGGTGAATCTTGGATGGGGGAGGGGGGAGAGCTGAATCGGATGTGAGCTGAGGATGCTGATTTTGTGGCTGAGTCTGGAGGTACTTGTCGCCCTTTGAGTAGAAGGTTGTGGAATTTGGTGGATGGGTGAGGCGTGAGTGGAGTTTTAAGAATGTTGGGTGGTTTTGAAATTGGTGGGATTGTTGGTTTTTTTTTGAGGTAGTGGGTAGAGTGGTTTTGAATTGATGGTTTTGCGTAAGAATTATTTTAATTGTTGGGTATTATGGGTTTTATCGGCAAATGTGATTAAATAGCTTTTGTTTTATAGGAAGTGAGATGATAAAGTCCATTAGCCGTCGCTGCAGGGTACATTTTATTGAAATTTTTATTTTTATTCTAGTGAGGCAAAGATATTAACTTGGAATGAATACATGATATGAATTTTTAATCGATTGTTAAGGTGAATTTTATGAAATACTATTAAATTAAGTATTTTGACTTAGCTTGAAATAGTATGTTTTGATTCTGAGTTTTTTTTTGATAATTAAACAAAGCAGGAAATGATATGCGATATTATAAATCAAAGAGTTAATAGATTTAAATTCTCCAAAACACAGGTCTTTAGATGTATTCCAAAAATATGAAAAAACAAAATTGATTATACGAATATCATAAAACGATCTCATACATCATTTATAATGTTATGTTTATAATATTTTAAAACTTCCGCATTTAAATCTCTTGGGGTTAAAAACGATAATGCGACAAAGGAGTACGACAATATTTATTAGGTTGCAAATTAATAATAAATTAATTAATTATAAATGTATTAATAATTTCATTTGCAAATATTAATTTATTATTTTTAAATTTTGCTATCAATAAATATTTTACCTATTCCGTTAACTTTTACACAAATTTTCGTCCCAAAATATTAATTTAATTAATTATTCATAAATTTATAACTTTATTCGGCTGGATATTTTCTGCAACTTCAATTAGTTACATAACTGTACCAATTTAGATAAAATTTCATAATTTAATACTAAATATAACAGTTTAATATCGAAATACATTTGTTAGAATTAAACTTTTCTCCAAGTATAAAAATAATTTCGTTCAAACCTATTTTAAAATTAATAAACTGATCCTAATATATATTTTTTATTGTATAATTGGACCATTAAATTAAAAACTTTTCAAATTAAATTCATTTTGAAATAAGAAATAATTACTATAACAATCGTCAATCAACGATCACGCATCAATTTCATTAATTTCAACTCCATCCAAATCCTCATAACCAGCCTCAAACGCATCCTTAAAATCCAACCCCTCCAATCACAGAAACTATCTTCGCAAAAATCCCCGCCAACCACGTAACCTTCCATCTCCCATTGCTCAATCTTCAAACATTACATCTCGCATACCCAATCAAAGCTACAAACACGCGCGCAACAGCCAGAATTAATAAAAGCAAAATCACTCCGGCCGGCATCATCCAATTACTTCATACGATAAACCCGCGCGCTCACGCAAAGGATAAGCACGCGCTCTCGCTCCTTCTTAAAAAAAAAAAGCGGCAACGCGAAAAAGCAAGAAGCGCTCGCAGCGAGAGACCACTTAGACAGCCAGCAGCGAAAACGAGAAAGAGAAATCCCAGCGCGGCGAAAGAGACGCGTACATCCGCGCGCGCTTGGTGCTAAGACAGTCGGCTCGTCGAAAGGAGAGCCCGGCGCTCTGCGCGCGAAGGAGCCGCATAGGGGGGAAAAGCGAGCGGCGGCGTGCTCTCTCGAAAAAATTCTCTTTGTAGAGAAAGTAGGCTATACACAGAGCCGAGGCGCGAGAGAGCACGAGCCGAGAGCAGACGAAGAAGATCTGCTCGATCGACCCTGAGAAAACGCCGATGATCGCAGAGGAGAGCGGGGATTATGTATGTGTGTATGTGCGAGGAGCTTGCCGGAGTGCTCGAGTTTCGAGGGAAGCGTTTTATGGAAATTTGTGGGATTCTGGGCGAGTGAGGTTTTTACGGGAGGAGGATGGAAGTCGGTGTTGGTTGGAGGTTTGGGTTTTGGATTTTTGGTTGGGGTAATGGGTTTGTTGGTCTCGCTTGTTGATTGTAGTTGGGTGAAATTGGAAATGCGACGCGGAGTGATTGCTTTGATGGCAGGTTTTTGAGGTTTGAATTAAGATTTTTGTATGAGGTTGAAATGAAATTTTCGATTTTGGTTGATGAAGGATGAATGCATTTTTGGGCTTTTCTATTTAGAGATTTGCTGATTAACAAAACCTTGTTGCTAATTACTTATACAGTAATTTCACCAATTTTCGCTAAATTTTAAACTTTTTTTAGCACTTATGTATTTTAAAATACTAGAAGTAGTGAATAATTAACTCCTTTAAAGCCGACTTTCACTCTTACAGTTTATATAGATTGAAATTCGACCCTTTTTTAGGCGGTATAATCGTTACCTGAATTCCTATGCATACGAATCTAAATTGAGAAGAGACTGAATTTCACTTTCTCATATCATTTTTAATTTATAAGTGCAAAAAATTATTGATTTCTACTTACCTTTTTATGTTTTTTTTTTAATACAAAATAATTGTTTTGCTCATCAATAGTATATATAAAATATTGAATTATAATAATTGTATATTTGTAGAAAGCCATTAAATGATTTCTTATTTTTTATAAACTAAAAATATTATTTCACACGCAGTAAATATAATTATAAAACATAAAGGAAAAAAACTATATATCAAAGTAGTTTTTTATTGGATTTATGAAATTTTAATGTTTTAAGTGAAACTATTAATACTATAAAAATAAGTGAAAAATTGATAAGAAATATTAGTATTTTATTATTACTTGATAAAACAACATATAAATCATAGCTAAATTAATGTAATTATTAAAAGAAACTCAATAAGAAATTTACTACATTTAGCAGTTATAAGCTAACTACTAACGTCAATACCGAAATCAAATATCACTATGGAAATTCCACAGATCCCGGATGCGGATACGTTTGATTCATCAAAAATCCGGTCTTTGATAAATGATAATAAAAACATTTCTTAGTGAAATTTCTCTTCAACTCAGCACAATTTTGGGAGAATGAATTTGACATAGTCCTGAGATGTATACCGAGAATCCTTGCATTTAATAGAATAATTATTATAAACACAATGAGTAATTAGATACTCCGAAACAAGAAGAAAAGATGACAGCGATAAGATTATTACGTGTAGAAACAATGTCATTCTCAAAAATAATTGACGCGTTTTAGCAACGAGTAACTCATAATTACACAATTTGCAACTGACAAAATCACGTGACAATCTGCAGTTTTGTAATTTTTGGACGGGTATGAAGGTACCTTCATACTTACGGAAAATTTACTGAGGTATTTAGTTATATATAGTTACAGCTATTTTCGTCAAGTGTGAGCAATTAATATTTCCAAGCACAAAAAAATTATAAGGACAGAAATTAATTGCATCTAATGTATATATAAAATATATATAATAATTTTATAAATTTCTCCTAGACACATCATATTTGATGTACATTTCATTTAGGTTTGAAACGAACGCGTAATACACAGCTTATCCGTTGCATAACTTCATAATAAACACGAGGAATGCGCGAAATTATTTTAATTTCAAACACATAATAAATTCATATAATTTTACATCAGAACATTTCACTTTGTACTAATTATCGCACTTGTACATTTTTATCCATAGGAGCCTCAAAACTTTGCGTAATATATTTTAAGAATAAGATCTTTATCCGCGTGATCTAAGAGCCATTGTATCCATTACTGCAACGTGACTTTTTTTTACCGCAACGACACGAAACTTCTTTGAATTCCCGCGACATTACAATTAGATCAGAATTACAATACAAAAGGCGACGATTTTTTTTCGATCACCCAGCGCCCAACTGGCGATATTATGCTAATATTAGCCATAAAGAGCTACGACGACGCCGAGGGTACATTCACTTTGCGCGCGCATCATAAACGTGACATTATCGAGGCGGAACTGTGACGAAAATGGAGATACGCCGAAGTCGCCGATCTCTTGCAGGTTCAGGTAACACGCGGAGTGTAATCAATGCGTTCGAAAGTTAGTCAGGATCAGTCGATATAAAGATAGAAATAATAATAATTTTTGTATAAGTAGTATTTAAAAGAAAATTATTATTACCGTTAGAAATGTATCTGCAATATTTCCTATGAAAGATGTTCATTTTATTAACTTTATACGGATAAGCACAATTTATTGTAAAACTTTCTATAATGCGTAGTTTTTGATGAGTGTAATTACGAGAAATGTAAACACTGATTTAATATTTATTAAATATATGACTGCAAATAATTTAAAAATAAAAAGTTTTTCTTTTTAAAAATTTCTATTTTTTATATAACATTAATACAATAATGATACTTATTCGCGGTAATTCTAGTTTATTTTAGTTAAATAACTACTTCTACAAATAATTAACAGACTAATACTAATAATAATCAATACGAATAATAAACAGTGCTACTAATAATCAAAATGACTGTAAAGCAGTAGCAATGTAACGTTTACGTACTACTTCATCCAAAGCATATAATTTCATCCAATAGTCTCTTCCTTTCGCTAATATCTTAAGAAAATATTCATAATTCAGTAGCAATCATTATAAGCAGTGCAATAAACATGGCCACACTATACATTAAACCCAGCTCAAAATTACTGCTTTCTACATTAAAAATTGCTGTAAACAACCAGACTACTACCCGAAGCCCGCGAAGGGAGCGCCACACAACTCACCTTATAAACCACTCCACGTCAATATTTGCAACTTTACACCGCGACCTGAAAAGCATCAACACTACAAACACACTAATCCATTCAAAACGCATCTTTCATCATAAATTTTCGTTTCCACATTAATAAATACAACCTACATTCCCATCGCGCCGCTCGCCAGGAAAATTCCTTAAAGGAGCCAAAAAGTAATTAAAGAGACGCTCGTTATGAAATTTAGCCGCTCGCGCAAACACACACAAACACCTAGCACAATCTCCGACATTAATTTAATCTGTAACGATATATAACTTAGCCTCAATTAGCCATGAGAAAAGAAGGACCTAAATGCGCGCAGAACAAACTCAGCAAGCGCACACTTTCGCGAGAGCGTCTGCCTGGCTGACTTGTGCAACTCTATATACATACTCGCTGCTATAAACACAGCGGAGTTGCCAATCGGCCGGCTTTTTACCAAGGATCGCGCGGGTGCTACAAGTGTAACGACGCAACTATATACGTCCCTGATCGAGACTATATACACGCGCTTAAAAGTTGGAAAATCGAACTGCGATTACAAAAGCCAAGAGATTTTCATTTGCACGAGGGCTGATAGGATTGCGCTCGTTTGTCATTCAGGGGGAGAGGTTGCGTAGAGGATTCCTGACCCGGCGGTCCCTGCACTTTATTAGATTAAATTTGTAAGCTGCGTCGCTTGGGGGAATTTCGAAATGAAATTTTAGCGCGCAAGCTGGCCCGATCGACAAAAATTTATGAATAGTCAGTGCGAGCGCGGCGGTTGGTTATGGCGCGAGTTGCGCGATGGGAATATTTATTACAGATTTGATTCTGCTCTGCGGTTTTTACGTTTTTACGGTCATGAATGATTAAAACTGAGTTGCATAGAGCGAGGGAGAAGAAGAGGGGCTATTGCGTTTTGTTATATTTATTACGAGGAATTGGGTCACATTTGCTCGAGGTGCTGTGTAGAGTAACTATAGAAAAACGGATGGTGATTTTTTATTCAATTAGAGTTGACTTTTATGGAATCCTTTTTATAGAAAGAGAATGTTTGATTAAGTTTTGAACTAAAAAGTCCATAAGTAGCTTTCGATTTCACACTATTAAGTATACCTTGATTTTCTAACATGTCAGAAAAACTCTAATATGCAATAAATGATTAAACACCCGTTTTGCATAAAAATCCAAAAACGAAATTGCAAAATTTCTTTCAAAACCATTTACAGAAATTTATAATGCAACGCGAAACCAAATTGCAAAACGCGTTATTATTAAAGTGATAATTCTGTGAACAGCCGTATTAAGCAATTACCTCCCCGGTACCATCTCTAAAAGCCAATGGACAATCGACATTTTCACTCGACTAATTGCGCCGCGCGTAATTTACTCAAAGAACCGTTCGTTTTTAAGGAATAGAAAAGCCAGCACTGCACAGTCGAAGAAAATCAACGATCTTGTCGCGCAACGGAAACACATCTAATCCCAGGCAAATGAGAAAAGAGAGTGAGTGTTCCAATCTCAGCGATAACGAGCTGCTGACAATCACTTTTCCCTGGCGTGCATACACGTACGTAGGCATAGGAACGGTCGCACGCTGCGATGGCTCGACTCATGGGACATTGAAATTTCATTGCTCGCCGCAGGAATGTTCAAGGACACTCATTTACATCCACTTTCGGACCCATTCGGAGAGTAAAAAGAGAGAAATTTTCGTGTCTTCCGTGTAGTTAAGCCGGAGCGGTAACCGGTTTTTAGAACTTTCATTGCCGCTGACCTCTAATCGGGGAGAATTTTGTTTTGGCCTGATCTATGCGTGATTTTTCACGTTAATCGCTGTTTTATGCGGTATTAACACACATAAGCGAGCGGTTTGTGTACTTTCATTTTTCGGCGCGGTTATCGTTTTTACTGGATACTAATTGATTTGAGCCTAGTTTTATTGACCCAGAAAAATTAGCGAATCGTGATCACGGTACTCTTAGTTTAAAAGTAGAAGAATAATAAATAGTACACTGTACTAAAACTAGCTAAACATTATTTCAAACTTGTTTATTCAACAATAATTAAGAATAAGCACCAGCTCGACATTGAATCAGTATCACCTCAACTAATAAATCAATCCATTTCAAAGTGATCAACTAATCAACCACTTCCTTACAAACTCCAAATTAGCAAAAGCAATTCCCAATCAATAGCAAATAAAATTATTTCTCTCAATCCCACTAATTGACGGCGTAACTTTAAATTCAAAGCAGCAGCCGGAAACGAGCTTCGTAATGACGAGCGATCCAGCCTTGTCCTTATCCACGTCAGACTGAAAAACAAGCGGACCGCGCGCCGACGTTTCTATTGTTTGATTGCCACTGGAGTTTCCCGGAGGTAAATAAGCCGCGCGCAAACCATTTTCACGACGAATCAACAAGCGCGGCGAGCCAACGGCCAAACCAATTGCACGTGTACACACTAGCGGCTTACACCACTACGCACTTTGTGAAAGTGTCCTCGGTGCGCATTGTATTTTCACGAGCGCAGGCGCATCGCGCGGAGAAGACACACCGGTAAACAAGATGCACACACGCGAGAAGAAAATTAGAAGACCGCAAAACGAGTTTCCTTCACTCGGGACGGCTCTGAGCGAGCTGTTAACCATCCGCGGAACAGAGCTCAAGTTATGCGCCTCTTGGACGTTCGTGGCGTTAATTAAAAGTTTGAAACTTAATTGACTGCGAAATCGCGCTCGCGCGCTCTGGGTTAAGTGTTTTCCCGTCTGCTGGCTCCTTTTTGCGGCTCTTCCGAGCGTTTTCCGGCGATGTAACAGCGTTTAGCGTGACGGTTTCTAGGTTGATGCAGCTAACGCGACAGGCGATGATCAATTTGGTGCTTTGGTCTGAATTTAATTGGCTGACGTTAAAGGATTGTTTTTTATTCGGGGTATTTAGGAGTTGGCTGGGATGGAGGAGGAAATTTTGAAGACAGATGGTTTTTTTCTATTATTTTTTCAGCTAATGACGTGACTTTCAGTTTGCTCTCTCAGTAATGTTTTTACTTCATTTGGCACATCCTTCTGTTTTACTACCTTTTCTAAATTCCGTGAAAGTTTGTTGGAGGTTTAATTAAACTGCGTCATTTATTCGTTTTTAAAGTTTGTCATATTTCATACGTAAATAGGCAGACGTCTAAATAAGAATAATTCTTAAAACTTGGATCCTACGAACTTTGCTCAAGTTCCTGAAAATTCTGATTTTTTAATAATTTTGTTTACAGCTATTACTAATTGAAAGTCAATCTGATGAATGATTGTTTGAATACATAATGAATAAGCATGTACGTGCATATTATCCCATTACTCTTATCCCAGACAAGTCTCTGCAATTAATAGAACGATCACACGTTTAATTCAAGATAATTGATTATTTGTCAAAATCAAACTTTCTACTTACAATAAAGGCAATCAGTGTTTTTTCAGTTACATTTTTCAGCGTGCACTAATATAGCGCTTGAACCAAAATATATTGATACATCGATTACATTGTTTCATACGTAACTGGTCATTTTTCATAGGTGAAAGTTTGATCTGCAACGCATCCATTAACATCGTCCATTCTATTAGACACACGAAGGATGAAAACTTAATTGATTTCCATTTTAGAACTATTGTAAGTACGGCAGGTTAGAAAAGTATTTGAAATATGATTTGTACTAATATACCTGCTCTGTATTATCTATTACGTAAAGAAATGTTCGAAATCAAATCGCTAATCTTACATAACGATCACAGTATGACCAGTCTAAATTTTGTAAAAATATATGTAAAGAAGGTAAGAAACTTTCATTTTGAATTCTTTCCTCAAAACAATCAAGGTATATCTTGTCTCCTCTCGTGTGAATTTCCCATTAAAATCTCGCGATTTCTAAAACTCAAAATTTGAAAAATCAAATTCAATGCAATAAATACTGTCATCGAGTATGTCAAATTTCCGCACCACATATAATCCAAGCCCAAGCATCAATCAAAACTTTCGAAAGGATCAAATGTCAAACTTTCAACCGTTTCAATTACTTTCTTCCATCTACCCGTTTAGGAATCCCAATAAAAACCATTTCCAAAGCCCGCATCTCCCTCAATTTGCAACTATTTTCATCTTAAATACCTATACTCTCGTAACACAATTTCGCCTCATTATACCCAACACCGCTCGCTTACAGGTCGGCATCAATGCCTGTCAATCTCCCAGAACAATGTTCACCCACAACAAAGCCCCTCGCCACAAAAATCCAAACCACTAGAAATCAGCGATCCATCCACTCCAAAAAAAACCCCGCCAAATCGGCGCAGCCTCATCTCGGCCATTTGTCAAAGGTGAACGTTCGATCCGTATCGGAAATATCGTTTCCCGCGGCGCTCGTCCGTATTTACCTCGGCGAAAGCGAGAAGCGGCGCGCGGCCTCTCCATGGTCAAGGTGAGCGCTTCTTCTTCTCCTTCGACGGCGTGCATATACTCGGGACGTAAAAGTTTTTTAAGGTCACGTAGATCGGAATGCGCAGGTGCGCCTGGGACTCGTCTTCCTCCTTCTCCTCAAGCCCGGCAGCCGACTTTCTTCTCTCGTATATGTGCCTCCCAGCGTTCGCTGAGCTGGGAGGTCAGGAGAAAGAGAGAGAGAGAAATCATGCGGCCAGACGTAATATCTCGAGCTGAGGCTACCGGCGATCGGTTTCGCTCTGCCCTAAGGGACTTGTTTCTCGTACAGGCTGGCTTTCGTGGCTTGTGTGCGTGGATGTTGGGTCGGGAGAAAGAAGATCGTCGATCTTTTTGTACGTGAGCTGGTTCTCTTGCCGAGTGTGTGTCCACTTTCCATTTCCTGGCTCCCGGGAGCGATGATGTAGGTGTTTGATTTTGGACTGGAATGCCGAGTGGAGATGATAGGATGAAAGCGTCGCTGCGGGTCGTGCGTGACATTCTTTGATTTCGGATCTTTATGCTTGGATGATGTTTCATTTTGTTTGTTTTTCTGTTGGCTGTACGGGATTATTGAGATGCTTGAGGATATAATTGTTGGTTGAATTGTGATTTGTCCGAGTTCACTGGTGAAAAATAAAAAGACGTTAGATTTGCAGATAAAGTTTTCTAAAATAGACAAAAGTTTTTCGAGTCAGAGTAATCACAGTAAGTTCAACTTACAAGAGGAAAAAACCGAGAAAGTTGTGGATTCTGTAAAAAACGGAAAAAATCATTTACAATAGATGATTCTAATAATTAGTTCTCAGCCATTGATCAGCTTTACTTCTCAGGCAAACCTCGCTTTTTAGGTCAATCCAATGATTTTTTTTTCATTCTCTCGTTGAATCTCGCTTTTATCCTCCTCGATTGTATCATAAAAATCCACTTTCCACTTCCTGCTACCTTGGCTATTCACATCGTATAGAAATGACCATCGGGCTATTCTTCGCCCGAATCGATTTCTCGTTATTACCTCAAGTTTTTTCGGTAACGAGTTAGGTGTAAGTGAGTACTAATAAACTTTCCTTTTTTAGCATCTCCTTAGGCATTTTTTTTTAATAAGAGAAATTTGCAAGATGACAGGTGTGAATGTGAAATCTAATCTAACGTTACAGATTTTTGAGTCTATGAATGTACACAAATGAGGAGTTGAATGAGCCATAGCATCGTATATTAAGGGGGAATATTGACTTAAAAGCTGAAATCAAGAATAATGTGCTCTCTAAATTAAAATCAGTAGATACCTACTATTTCACCGTTAATATGCCGTTTGCAGTATTTTAGCTACAAACTAAACTAGTGATATTTCAGATGAATCAGTAGTTTTCACTTATTTAAATTTAAAAACTATTTAATTAATCCGTGAAGTTAAGTAAAACATAACAATCTCGAATACCATAGATTCATCTTTGCTAAATATAAGCTTTTTTTAAATTATGTTTAAATATAGCATCGAAAATTTTAAAATTTAAATCAGTTTAAGTGTTTTTATCTTCAATTACTTTAAAATATGAGAGTATATAAATAAATTTGTAATAAAAATTAATTTTCGTGAAAAAATATATTTCAGTTTTAGATTTTAATCCCTTTCTAACACCTTAATTTGCCAAAGCAATCATACTATTCTCTAGAATCATACCGCATTATAGGTGTTATTTTCTTTTTTGCACGGTATTATTATCTTTCATTATTATCACAACAAAATTATTTTAAATTATAATTTTACTAATATTTGAATAAATTTGAAATTTATAAGTATATTTGTATGTAGAATCGTCAGATTCTGAAACTATTTTTCGTGAAATCTGACAATGATAATTTGGTATAATCATCACTTAAAATTACAGAGCATCAAAAAAATCTCGACAAGTATCAACTTTCGAGCAAAATTTCCTTCGTTACAATTTGACCTAGAGATAAAAACCCACAACTGTCAATAACACAATTACCCCGCACTCCCAACGAAAAAACAGTCCACTACCTCATTGCCTTCCCAGTCAACCCAATCCACGAAATTCGCCGCTACACTTAATTTCACACCTTTCACGCCTCGCGTGCCTCAAGCCACAACTGCCGCTGCATAATAAACAGCTCCGGCCAATTGTTTACTCTAATTTAACGCGAGCCGGCTCTCGCAATTTGTATATGTATAGACGAGCACGCGCGCTTTTGCGGCGCCGATAAAACGTCCGCTTTATAAGCCCGCGGTGGGAAAGGAAGGAGCACGGCAGACGCGAGCGCGGCAATCGTTTTCCCGTCGTAAATCCAGTCCTCGTAAAATCGCGCTCGCTCGCGAAATTTTCGTAAGAGTCACGCGCGTTCGCGCGCCAGCGGAGAAGCGAGCACGCACAATGGCGAAGACGCAATTCTTAGACGCGATGCCGTAAGTGCGCCGGGGAAGACGAGGTTTCGTGTGTAGGCGAGTGCTGCTGGTTATTGGGGAGTCTGGGAGCTTTTTGGGGAAAAAATGATTTTTGTAGATTTGTGGGTTGGATTGTGAAATGGTCGGTATTTGTTGGGTAGTGAATATGAGTTTTATTATTATTTGTGAGTTGATTTGATGTTAACTCTGAAGCGATCCTATCGATGCTTTATGATTTGCTTGAACAATGTTTATGATTTTTCATGTAACACGTAGATTGGGAAAGTTTATTAAAATAGCATACAATGCATTCAAAGTGAAAAAGAATTTTCTAATTCATACAGAAAATATATTTGAAAAAAGTAAATTACTTTGAGCTAAAGAATTACACAAAAATTAATTGTAAATGAAACGAAAATTTATATTGACAGACAGTAAAAAAGCGGTTGTTAGAAGTGGAAAAGTATCGTAATATAAAATTTAGAAAAAAAACTTTGACTTCAAAATTTTTGAGTGAAACGTTGGCGATGCGCAAAGAATTTTCAGCATACGTCATTCAAAATTCCAACACGTTCATTTTCAAAAACTTATATTCAAAACTTACATGTTTTATCTAATTATAGTGATATAAGTGATTATGCATTTGGGATAATAATTGTAGGTATTCATATGCAAAATAACTATATCTCTTTTGAATTTGAATTAACTGCATGCAATCCTGTAGTTTTTAAAATGATTCAGTGCTTATATTTCTATAACAAAGTGCGGTAGTTTTAAAATATGAACACTGCATCGCCAGTTCCCTGTCAAATAATCTACTAGTTTTAAAATAAAGTTTCAAGATAAAAATATGCACGAAGTATTTTATGTCTAGAAACTTTCTTTTTGCTATTTATATAAAAATGTTACAATTTGGTACGTTTAATATAACTTGCAATAAATTTAAAAGACTTTTCCTCTACCGAATCCAATATTTTTCTCCAAAAAATGATTAAGACGAATAAAAAAGTCAACATCAAAACGACGAAGAAATCAATAAAACTCATAACCACTAAGCCAGTTAAAACATACAGTAACAACATTTATGCAAGAAATTAATCAGAAACTCTTCTCCACTCTCGAAAGTCTTCTCACCGAGCATTTACATTTTTTCGCACACTTTGACTCTTACAAGAACAAAAAAGAAATCGCCAATCCTTACGCGGAACACCTGAACGTGTAAAAAGAACCCACACCCTAAGCCAGTAAAACGGAACACAATGCCGAATTACCTATGCAAAACCATAAACACAGCGCGCTCGCGCTGCCGGCCGCTTTTACGACATTCATATTTTCGTCATTAATAATCCTTTCTTCCACGCCGGTCCACTCTCTAGCCTAGCGATTTATCGGCGCGAAATTTCATATACACGCAGGCCGCGCCGCGAAAGCCCAGTCGCTCGCGTTTAAATTGCTAATTAATGTATATCTTAACATAGCTTTGCATGTTTTATTCTAATTTGCGCGAGCGGGCCAACTTCGCGCGCTTCTTCCTTCCGAACCGCCGAATTTACGGTGCCGGCCTTTTATTTTGCAAGGGTACTTACGTAAAGCGGAATTACAAAAGTCCCGCGATTGCCTCCCCCCCGGCTAGCGCGCGCGCGCCTCGATTTTACGACTGGAAACAATGTGCGTTTAAGGCGAGGAAAGCGCGGAGGAGAGGAAAAAAACGAGAGGAAAGGAGAAGAGAGGAATTCTAGGCATCGGCAGTAAAGCGCGAGTACCTTTATTTTTTTCTCTTTTTTTTTCTCTTCGGGCGATGTGCACACGGGTAGTGCGTTATTCATTGGCTATGATGAATTTTAAGGCGAATAAAATCCTTTCGATATCGTCGCTGGGAGTTAAATCGGATTTTCGAATAGGATATTGGTTGAGGTGCTAAGGCAATAGTGGTTTGTAATTTTTGTTGCGCTTTGATATTCGATTTTGCACTGGAGTATCAAGCGAAAAGTAATATTGACTTAATCTTTACCTTTTAAATAATTTTAGTTTTTATAGTGAAATTATCAACCTTTTAATTTATTTAAAAAACCTTTTCTCATTTTCTTAATACTTTGCTACTCCGATGATTGCAAATCTTTTAAAGATTTTCTGTTTTAGTTAAATTATTGTTAGGACGAAAGTTAAGAAATAAAAACAAAAGAGATAAAAAATTTTCAAGTACCTAACAGTTAACCGCTCTTAGTTAAATATCCACTATCGTCCAAGTGGAATGTTCTCAATCCACGTTCGGAAGTGATCAGGTAAAGCATCGGACGATCCAAACGCTACCGGTCGTAAATTGGACGCAATTAAACTCCTCAATTGTAAATGTAAGTTTGAATTGCAAGACAGCGTTTAACGAGTTATCAAGCTTCTTTTCTAAAACAAGATTTTATTTTTATGCAGAGGCGATAAAAACAAACATTCAAGACTTTGCAAAACTCAAAATCCAGTCTATACAGTTTTGTCCAAAAAACATCAAAAAATAAATTAAACCAAAGAAATACGCAAAAAGCCCGTGGCTCACTTTCGACGTCAAATTGAATTATTATAAAACACCCACCAACGCATCCCTCATCACAAAGTTAAAACAGCTCAGTATCAAAAACAAACAGGACCGAAGCCATAAATAACCCAATAAACCAAAACCCTCTTATCGTCATCAAGCTCGTAAAAATCCATTCGGCGCGGCTTCCACCCATTGTCACCGCGCGTCCCAGCGGCTCGCGCGCAGCTCATAATATCCATCGCGCGCATAATGATAGCAGGTCGGGGGCGCGCTGAGCGGGGCTGCGCTGCAAAATTGGTTTGATGTCGGGGCTATTATCGGGGGCAAACTTTACGGGGGCCTTCGTGTTTTACCGGAGTTTATCATCCAACTTCCGCGGACGTGGAGCAGCGCTGCTCTCTCTCTCTCCCTTCCTCTCTTTTACTCTGCGTTGAAACTCTACCCTTCTCGCTCTCTCTCTCTTTGGTGAAAACCTTCGCTAAACTTTGTCGCGCGCGCGCCTCGGCAAAGGCGCAGACAACACACAAAGTCGAGCCCCGAGAATTAGGCTACTTCTATGCGCGTCGCCGCGCCGCGGGATTCGAGCCTGCCCCCGTGCCGTTGTTTAATTTCCGATGCCCCGGCGCGGCGACGTCTACTCTGGATCGTTCTGCACGTAGGAGAAAGGAGAGAAGGGATTTTTTTTGGTTTGATGGGGTTAGGGTTAGCTTTAACGGATTCGGTTTGATGGGAAGGGGGAGGGGGAGTCTTGATGCTTTTTGCGAGGGAGGATAAGTATGGATTTGATGAAGGTGGAGGTTGAGTTTGTATGTGAAGATGTTTTTAATGGATTAAAAAATATTTAATTTTAGGTATTAATAATGCGAGAAAATGTTTTTCATATTTCTTTACTTTTTTTTTTTTGTTATATATTATAATATTATTATTAACTATATTCATATATTACAAAGTTTTATTTATATGCTTCATAAAATTATGATTCTTAAATATGCATTTAATACAGAAACATTTTCCAAAACTTTTCCAGAAATAATATACCACACACAGCTTAGATTTGAAAATATTTTGATACCTCCGAGCACGATCGCTTCACGAAAAAAGCATTAATACTCATTAAGATTTTTCTTTTAGCGCTCGGTGGTACGAGTCAGCATAATCCATAATGCCGTTGCTTACCTTTCAACGTCTTTATTAACTCATCCGACGCTCGCGCGGTGCGGAGCGCATAAGACCGAAAAAAAAATCGAAAGCCTGTGACGACGGAGGCTCAAAAGAAGAAGACGAATCCATTGTCCCCCTTTCGAGACGCTAAGCGCGCCGTGACTCTGGAGCGAGGCTGACTTTTCGTGCGGTAATGTATAAAGATAGCAGCCAGGCTTATTACATACTACACAGGTGTATACGTTACTAATGATGATTCTGTTTTAGGTTTCTTTATTTACAGTTTGGATGCATCGTCATTCGTTTTTAGAAGGGAACTGAATAGAAATAATTTTGTTTATTTTTTATTTATACCCTTTTTTATTATAAAATAAGTTTATAATGCAATATCTTTCTTTTTTCTTTTTTCATTTTAATAAAGGACTCTATATTTTCTTTATAATTTAAATATTTATTTTGTTTCGTTGCTAATTTATTTGTGCATATTTTAATAGATGGTTGGAAATTTGTTTGAAAATATAATTAACAGTTTCTCAAAAATTTCTAAACTCTTACTTGTGTAAACACTTCTATTTCAAAAAATAATGTTTCTCTTACTGAATACAAAATCATATATTTGTGTCTAAAATGATGTCTGTAGAATTTAAAACTGTATAAAAGGAACTTTCATTTACTATTTAGGTAAAGTGTTTATTTTACGTTAATTCAGAAAATAATGACTATGTATGTAAGTCCGTTTTAATGTTTGAGTTAACATAACGTGTAAACATGATAGCCATATTATATGTTTCTTTTTGGATTCAGATCCTATTTTTTATCTTTTTTTTTCTGCTTAATGAAAAAGATTTTATAAAAAGAAACATAATTTTTATATAAATAAGCACAATATTTATTTATTGTATTTATACAATTTGCTTTTCAAAGATAATTTTTTTTTTTATTTTTTACTTCTTTTACAAAAAAATTAAAAGCTTAATTTATTTATGCAATTATTAAATTCTATGCATTTTTTTAACAGAAAAAATTTAACCTTTTTAAGCTTACTTTACTAAACTTCTTGTTTTAAAGTATCTTATTTTTAATTATAAATTAAAAATGATGTGTGTAAAGAAACATGGAATTCAAAATTAAAAATTTAGACGCTTTAATAATAAAATAAATAACTTTTAATAATTTTATCTTGGTTTGCTATTTACAAAATTAAAATATAAATCTCTAAAAATGTATATCACAATTTTTTTGGTAATAAGTGATAATTGTGCATTATCTGACTAGCTTCTTACAGTCTTCAGTATTACTAATTGCGATCTTTATTATTACGACATAATAATAATTCTGTCTTGGTGCTTTTTCCTTATCTTTCTTTTGCTAAATAATATTTCTAAACTCCGACTGTAAAGAAAAAAAGTATTTTTTAAAATGTATAGACTTTATTTAAAAAAATCGTAGATAAGTAAATCAATAAAAACGACAAGTAAATAAAAATTATGGAAATAGCGAATTATTTTATAAAAAAACAAAGTTGTATTTTGCTATTATCAAATTTAATAATAAAAATAAGAAATAAATTCGAATTCTAAATGAAAAATATTCTTAGAGAAAATCCAAATTCAAATTTATAAATTATAAAATAAATTTTTTAGAATAAATGTTTTTATAAATTTCTCATTACAGTGAAAAAAGTTTTTACAATTTCTTAAATACATAATCTCATAAATGAATTGATGTTTATGCATATTTCAATGAATCAACTAAAACTATTATATTGAGAAGTTTGAATAATTAACTTATTTATTTATTTCGCAATTTGTTTTTCCAACAACAGTTCAATACAAAAACTCAACATATTTTATTATTGCTATAAATGTTTAGGCATTTCAAATATTTAATATCTTTTGTATCAAAGACTATGGCTGTCTATCATTTTAATGATCCAATACTCTCTTAGTTCTCTTTAATTTTATGGGTAAGAATACTCACTCAAAATGCTTAGGTGGTATTAAGTCACAATTGCATGATTTTTCATAAGTCCAGCGGCAAATATAATTTTTACGCCTCATACAAATTTTATTAGGTACACGTGGAAAAAATATTCCTAAAAGATATAAAAATAAGATTGCGATTACAAGGTATTTAATGGTACTATAATGTATATTGCAATTATTGTAATATAAATTATAATAAAAAATAAAATAATAGTTTTTTACCTGGTACCCACTCTACTTGTGACTTCGGAGATTCGTAGGCATAAACAGAGACTAAAATACTTGTAATTACGTAAAAGAGAACAAGGGTCCGCAAAATACTATAATGTGAGATAGAACTCATTTTCCTTTTTCCTGAAATAAAATTTGTTAAATTAATGTTTTTTTAATAAAAAGAAAAAGAAAATGAATAAATAGTGCTAAAAAATAACAGCAGCATTACCGTTTATCAAAATTTAATATTTTCAAAAAATTTTAAGTCTATTCAATAATAATATTATGAAAAATATCAATATCACATTTTACAAATACGACTCAAAATTTAATCAATTTAAAATTATTAAAATAGTAATTTGGATGCTAATAATTGTCATATCAAATATCATTGAAGATGAATGAAAGTATGGTGAACACTATTTTTGTGAAAGTTTTATCGTTGTGTATCAAATGAGTCAGCTAGTGTTTTATCACTTGCTTTCAACTTTGATATAGCTGTAAAATTGAGAATGACTTCATGGTCTCTTGAACAATGATTATACTTGTAAAATTATTACAATGAGAATTTAAAAATATACATAATGCAAGGAATGCATTTAATTTTTTTTAGTTAAAAGCTGGAATGTAAAACATTTATGAATCATTTTTTTCGTGCGATTAATTCCAGTATCTTAATAAGATTATTATTTAATAAATTGCCATTATACATTTTAATAATATTAAAAAATCAAATTAAATTAAATATAAGTTAATTCAAAATATATTTAATAAATCTACATTTATCTTAAATGAAATAACAATTTTTATTTATGAAAATTAGGATAATTATTATAACATTAATTTATTTAAATAAATACAGTATCAATACTTAAAAAAGAATAATCAATCATTTTATGTACGTACCTACTATCTGATCTGCGATTACTTCAATGTTTCAGTTTAAAAATATGGTGCAATCACTACTTCTATTCTGCACTACTTTGTAATCCAAAAGAATACAGCGGCGGAAGAACCTAGTAGCATCGATCATTACTTGCTCCATTTATAAGACTAACTGCCGCGCCTCGCTTTAAGTACGAGTTTTTCTTCTCGGATTATTATCATTTTAAAAAGTATCATCCTCAAGTACTTGTTTAAGTTGTTCTGACAAAGATATTTTTCGAATTACATCAAAATTCGGCTCATTGAATGAAAGATGTATGGGAGATTCCGATGAAAAATATTGTTAGTCACAGTAGATGTGTAATAATGCTTAGCAATAAACATGTGTATACTACATACAAAGTAAGTAATGAAAGAATGATTAATTCATTATCATTCATTCTAGGAATTTTAATATAAAAATAAAATTTATAATTTATAGAATTCGGTTTTATTATATTTTTACTAGGTAAGTAACCAAGACAAATGTGTTCAGAATGAATTCGTAAAGTATTCTTTGAAGACATATTAAATGAACTCTATTGTCGAAGTTTCTGAAAGACTCTAAAAGAATTAAAATGTTTTTGGGTTACGTCAATTGGCATGAATTAACCCGAAGCTCTTCAATCTTTGATACATTAAAGAAAAAAATGCTAAAAATGTTCTAAATATGTTCATTTATTTATATGTTCGTTCATAATAATTCTTATAATGAAAATGTACATGCGTAGTATGATCAAGAACGAATAATTATTTTCGTAAACAGTTAAATTGAGTTAACAATTAGACTTGATAAAAATTTAGTTCTATTAAAGTTACTAATAGTTTTTATTCTAGAGACATAATTATTTACATTTTTTTTTATTAGGCAGAAATTTGTTTTGGACAAAGTTACGATTAAAAAATAATTTTATTTGAATAAATATTAAATATCTTTCAATATTTTAAATTAAAATTATATTTTGAATATAATAATATACTATTAATAACAATGATAAAAATAATAACATTGAGTGACAATAAATAGTAGCTTCTTCGTAAGTATGATAATTTTATTTTTAAAAACAAACGCTGAGTGTTGAATAATAAAAAAATGATACCATATCTTTAATGAATCATTCGTTTATAAACAATAAAAAAATTTGTTTAAAACAATATATAAAATAATACAATTATCACAATAAACAATGTTACAATAACAATACTTTTTTAAGAACATGGAAATCACAAAAAAGATTCGCAAGTCTCATAAAACCACGATGTGGACATGAATTCAAATGAAACAATAAAACGTGTAATTTTACATTTTGAAACTAGTATAATTATACGTTGTTAACCCATTACCCTAAAATATTTACTCTTTTTCTTACCACTGATTATTCTAACACTTATAAACACAAATTATTAAATTATCAAAATTAAGAGATTAACTCAAGCTTTTATAATTTAAAAAATAACTTTTCCCCATAAAAAAAATGTAAATCCTTTCAAAGACCTAAAATTAAACTTTACTCCAGCCCATAAACGCCCCAGAAAATATCCCAAGTTCCCACGGAAATCAAGATCGAAAATCTGACGCATCGGCCTCCGCCTTTCTCAAAAGCCGATACCAAAAACTCTCACTGCCTCCTCCCAAACCAAAAAAGAACCATCTCATTCCACACACCTCTTTCAAGATCAACATACAGGAACTCTCACTACCTCCGAAAAAAAAAAACGAATCTAGGTGACTCCACGATGACGTTCGCGAATTCTTTCGTACACTCAACCAGCTCCGCTCTCCCAAGCCGGTACCTACTTCCTCGTCTCTCATTGCCATCTGAAAAGGCGCGCGCGCGCGCGTAGCCACACGTAACAAACTCGTCCGCTTGCGCGCGATGCATAAGTCATTTTCCCTGAAACCGAAAGTGTCTCGAGAGCCAGATCGCGTCTGGCCTGCCTGCCGTTTAACGGCCGCTTTACACTCGAGGAAAGCCGTTGGGCAATTCTCCTGCAGAGAGATACATATAGACGCGTGTATACGGAGATGGCACGCGCGTGCGAGATCGAGACGCGAAAGTCCGAAAAAATGCGAGAAGTGGAACGATGCGTGCCGCAAAAATTTAATAGCTGGTACGGGTTGAGTGTTTAAAAGAGTAAGAGAGAATTGAGGGTCTGCGTGCTGGTTAGTTGAGTGCTGTTTTCGGGGCGCTGCTTGATGTAACGCGCGGAATGTTGCAAAAGTCGCGCGTGAATTTGGGTTGTTCTTTATCGGGCTGACATGAATATATGGGTGAATTGCTTGTCGTTTGGTGATTCAGTTGGCGCGTTGGCGTTTTACGCCCTGGAAATATGCGGCTCTGATTCTTCCCGATAAAGGAGACTGTGTCAATTATTCTTTAATGCGCCAGGTTTATACGGTTGACACGGAAGTGTGTGAGGCTGATGTTTTGTAAAAATTATAATTTTGTTTGAGGTTTCTTTTGTTTAATGTATTAAGTATATTTGCTATTATTTTGAGTGCTGAATAATGGTTCAAATATTTAAATATTCCTCAAAAATAAAAATGAACTAAGACATCCACATGAACCACCATAAAAAAACTCCAAAATTTCGAGCTCAAAGCATTCCCAAGCACACGCAGCAATCCTGCAATTCGCGCCATCCTTGGCTCATCCGTGACCAGCGAGGAGAAAACCATCCACAACTCAAAGCTTCCGTAAATAGCGCATTATACCAGCGCGCGTAACTAAACGTACGCGCGCGCAGAGAAATCGAACTCTACGACATCCCGGCTTCTTCGGGCGCTAAAAAAACCAAGCGATGTCGCAAAAGCGCACGAGCGCATCCTTAAACGGCGAGCCGCCTTGCGCCGCTTGATATATTTGCAATTGAAACGTAGAAGCGGCGACGTCAGAATTTTCACTCGACTATATGAGCGCCGATGAATCATGGAACGAAAATGTGGTCCGGTCGCGCGGAATTTACGTTTGGCGCGTGAGTGTGTCGGATGTTGCGGTTGGACTTTCTTTTGATTTTCATATAATTGTGTAAAGAATTTTTTTTATGGAATTTTATTAATGTGATTAGAATAGTACACTGGAAGTTATTAATATTTATATGTTCGCGATTTACATAGGTGATATAAAAGATGCAGTGGCTTATGACTACGATTTAAGAGCAATCTTGCTTCATAAATAAAATTTATTATTTTCACAATGGAATTATATCATTTAATACTCGATAGTCGTATCCATTAATCAACTTGAAATTCTAGTTTTTGATGCAATACAAACTAATCCTTATTTATATGCGAAATCCGTCAAATGTAATCGAACGTGCATCTATCGAAGGAACATCTTGTTTTTCCTGAAAACAGGTTCTTCTAGTAAAAGTAGAAAAATGCAGAAAATGGATGCAATAATTGTTCAACTAAGAAAAGTGATTCATTGAGAAATGTGATTCGTTATTCTTTCAATTACTTTCTCTTAGTTTTATTTTAAAAAGTTCTTTCCTAATTCATTCGTATCATTAACTCAATTAGAAAATATAATTCTTGATTAGTTTTATAAAATAAAAAGCTGAAAGATCATTTCGTACCTATTGCACTTAGAGAAGAAGTGCAGTTTTCTCATTCTCGCTATACTTCAAACAGAATAAGCTACGTCAGATGATATTTAAAAATGAAAACCCAAATAACAGCAGTAAAAGTGTCTTTTCATTTTACTTCATAAACAGAATTCGTAGTTTCATTAAAATTTTCTATAGAACATACTTTTTTTCAATGACATTCCTAACTTAGAAATGCAGAAACGAAGAAGAGTGAAAATGAATTAGTATTAGAAAGCAAATTCTCACTTTAACATAAAAATCAATATTCTTAAAATTGAAACTTCGGATAAATAGCTTTCGTGACTATTTGATTATATTTGAGAATTTAGAAACTAAAATTAACAAACGACACTCAATACTAAATAAAATAGGCACGGAACGCATCCATAAACATCATATTATACTGCATCTGCACAAAGATTCCCATTATGCACAAAATTAAAAGCCAACCAAAACTTTAATAACCCAACAAACCAACATGAATAACCCCACCAAACAACCAACCCAAAGAACCAACGACACCTCTCTCACAAAACTCGCTCAAAAAGCACAAAGCGACCATCTCACAAAACACCGTCTCAAAACAATCCAACAAAAAAAATCATTCACACCCATCAACCACATCGCGATAAGCCAGTACTCATGCCTGCGTGCGATCAAGAAATTTGAATAATCCAGCCACTCATCGCCCAGTCACTATGCCTCGACGATCTCATATCAGCCTATCCGGCCCTCTCATAATAACACCGCGCTCGCCGAGCCAACATCACTTTCTCCTGTAACTCGCGCGCCGCGGCTCACCCAAATCCCACAGTATACAGTGGAGGAAGCTCGCGCCGAGCGGATGGCTTGTAACTCGCTCACAATCCATGCCGGAATCTATCGTTCCCATCAGGAAAATTCCTTCCTTACCGCGCCGTTGTTGTTGACGTTTTGTTTTTTTTTTTTTTTTGGAAAAAAGCCAGCACGAGGAAGTGCTGGCATTGTGCTCTGCTTTGGAAATTGCTTTTGCTCGCGCCGGGATGAATCGATTGATGCGCGCGGATTTTCGAAAGCGCGCGGTTTTCGATTTTTAAGGGAATGTGGGTTTTAGGGTCATACTTTTGAGCTGACGACTGCTTTTGTACGCGGCGCTGAAGCTTTTATTTGAGTGTTGATGATTTTGGGAAAGGATTTTCTTTTTCAGGTGGGATTGTTTATGTTTGTTTTCGCTGCTTTGCATTTTTTGACTTTCACTTTCTTTTTGCGGGCCGCTCTGCTAAATATTTTCTTGAATTCGCGCGATGCGAACGAGGAAGATAATCATCTGAAGCATTAACACGTACGAGTTTGTATAAGAGTAATTACATATACAGGAAAAAAAATTTTGGATTCCGCGTTCTCTACGTGTAATTTTATAATCTACTATGTGTGAGAACACACAGGATATGTACTTTACGCAAATGGTTATTTAATTGCCGTTAAGGTATTCTTTAAACGCACATCGCATCAAGTTCTACATGAATTAAAAACGTTTTCTCTCTGCATAAATATGATGAACCGATTTCTCGTAAACTACTTTAATAATTTCAATAAAAAATGTCACAAAAAACAAGTTTTTATTTATATTTATTGAGAGTATGGGTATGGATGCAGTATAGGCATTTTCAGAATTTAAGCCTTGTAAGTAAAAAGTAAGCTGGAGATTAATTAGTAGCCTTCTATGACAATGGCAGCAATTAATAACCGATTTACTTTGGTGATTTATCACGACAATTCAAAGATTTACTCGCCTCTGCAGCCCGTAAATTTTGTAATTCAGCTCGATTTGCGGCTGCATTATTGTAGCAATTAATACTAAAAGTTCGACTAAAATAATTCACGCCAGAAATAATGAAACAATCGATCTATAAATTTAATCGCGCAAACAATCAATGCAAAATCATACTAATATAAATTTGATTGTAAAATTAAAAACCTCCCTTGCATCTCCAGATTTTCCTAGATTAGATGACTCAGTTAGATGCCGCGGTCAACATCAAAGTACTTTGTCCGAGCTTCTAAAAATATCACATAAGTGCCGCCGCAAAATTTACTAAAGCAGTCGATTTAATTCTACAGCGTCGTCGGCCTCGTAAAGACATATTTTCTTTATATACGCCTACTTAAAGCAGGGGGTAATTTATAACGTGGCGCATGGTAAATCGTCTCTGGGACAGTAAACGAGCTCGCGCAATTTATCATATAAATCCACGCAAGAGAGGCAGTCCACAATTGAAGAGCAGCGGCGAACTTCCGTGTAAACGAATTGTTCGCTTTCTCCTGCGTTGTGATAGGAAGAAAAGTTGTTCGATAATTTGGCGAATTATAAGAAAAACTACTTGCTTGAATGCTTCTTTATCGGATGTATTGTTATGAATTTTTATGATTGGTAATAGTAATAATTATTGAGAGGCGGTTCTCTTACTCTTAAATTTTACGTTTTAGTCGCCGCAGATACTAAAATTTTGTATTAATATACCAACTTTTAATACAAATTATAATTATATTTAGTGTTTTATCTATAATAAGTAATATCAACTTTATACATATATACTAACTTAAATTCATAAAAAGATATTTGAGAGTTCGATTTATGAAAATGCAACAAACACATATAAACTTTAGCTACGAAATCTGTGTATATAAAGTCATTTTTACTCACAAAAAATTTAAACTTGCAAATGCTAAATCATTTAAGCATAAAAATCCTTTTAAACACAAAATCTCTCCAAAAACTCAAATCGATTAATCTTCAACAATGTAATACACCATCCATCACTTGACACCCACCAGAACAAACATATCTCGCCCACCATCGCCGCGACATCGAACGCAAAAAACCCCAAACAAATCAGCCCGGTGCACAATAAACAATAACAATCGATACGATCAAACCAAAACCCTTACCAAAGCCTCCTCCCCCCAAAAACTCCCAACCGCGAAAATTAGCATAGATCGGCAGCGCGCGCTGCTCTCATTGCACTTTTTTCGCCGACAACAAAGGTGACCTCCTACGTAATCCCGCGGCTCGCGACTGCCGGTCCGCGATGTTACGAAAACGCTCGCGGTGTGTTGCAGCGCTGACGCAACGCGCCAGACGTAGGTGGAATAATATCGCCTGAGCATATCCGGATAAAGATCGGAATCGGCCGGTACCTCCTCCTGCATTGTGCCGTTCGTTTTTCGGGATGAATGATGGATCGGAAGACACGTGGGGCATCTGTTTCGTTCCCCAGCCGCGGCTGTGCGAGTATGAGATGATGAATCGAGATTGCGAGCGATGTTAGAGCCGGGAGTTATATAAGTTTTGGAAAGGAGCGCCGCAGAGGAATGAGATGAGCGTGGTAGAAGTAGCGTGTCTTAATTACGCGTGGCGCCGTGTGATGTACGGGAAAATGGGGATACGTTGCAGGAGAGATGGAGATGTATGGATTCTTGCTGATGTTAATCGGGTCTTATTGGTAGTATGGGGATTTTTCGATGCATTGGTAGATGGGATTGGCAGTGGTTTTGAATTTTGAAATCGCGAATAGCTGGATTCTTAGATCGCGATTAATGTGCCGGTTATGAAAGCATTTCGGTAATGCGTAGTCTGGATTTATATTTTTGTTAGTTGAATTTTTCATTTTTAAAATTTTTTTTATTAATTTCGTAATTTTATCTTATAATTATACTTACGTGCTAACAATAAATCATCGCTCAATGAAAAGCCAATGTTTTTTCTTTTTCTTTATTACTTCTACATTGCCTTGACTTTATTTATTCTCTAAAAAATAAAATAAAAATTACTGTATAAATAAATAAGGATAATAAGTATTTAATTTTACAATATACAAAAATGTTTATATTTCACAACAAATCTACCTTTTCTGTAAATGTAAAAAAGACCCAAACAGAATATAAATGAAAAAAATCATCGATTCAATGCATCCACCATCAAACGAAAAAAAAAGCAAAAAAACTCTTGTTTTAAAGAACCAAAAGGCACGAAAATCCAAGTATACATGGCGCGCGTGTGCTGCAACCGAAAAGAGGTTAATCGACCTTGTCGGGGCCACGCTGCGTTGTATCCACCTCGAAAGCTCTTCCAAGCTCGTCGCGACTAAGTATGTGTCCCTCGTCGTGTGTGGGCTAAAAGGCACTTCTCGTCTGTAAAGGACCTTATTTGACAGAACGATTTTTTTAACGCGCGCACCACTTTTTTTCGCCAAGGGTCTCGAGATCTCATCCCTTGCGCCAAAATGGTAATCCTTGCTGAGAATTCAGAAAATCGAAATTTAAAAAAAATACACCTGGTATCGGAGAGGACCAACATGTAATATGTAAGCGCACAAGCAGTGAACTTCAACTACCATCTCTTCTTTTTTGCATCAGAGGTGGCGGCCGATTTATCGAAAAAGCATTAGGCGCCGCACGGAGGCAATAAAAATATTTCATTTATATACAACTGAGGTGGTGGAACACGCAGCAGCATCTCTGGGGGCAGAGCGCGATTCGCTGATTTCGCGTTTAAATTCTTAATTCGCGGCAATGGGTAGAGAGTCTGGGTGAACAGGTAGTTTATACCGAGCGTGGTCAGAATATTTTTATGATGGTTATGCAATTTTTTCTTTTTTTGCGATTCGGAAAGGTTGTTGGGAAAGTGGTGATTTAGTTGGGTGCAGGGCTGAGCTGAACGTTACCTCAGATCTATTATTTTACGTGGAAAATGTTAAAATGGTATCTCAATAAAAATAATGAACGTTGTTTATCTGAGGGATTATGTCAAAACTCCTATAAATTCATTTTTTTAAATTACTTCTATAAAATCGAATGAATAGGTGCCGAGCGTTTTTAAAAAGATTATTACAGCGTTATTATTCATTGACGCACTAACTTCAGCAGTAATTCTATTATGGAAGGGTAGATTGCTTTTGTAATTCTACTTTGTGTCAGCCAATTAACAATGGAACTGTTTACATAACTAAAGCCATAATACCGATTTGTATAGTTTTATCCCCGTAACAATCATAAACTTTATTTAAATAAATATGCAAATTTCAAAAAGATCATGAAACTCTGTAGCGACTAGTACCCACCGTGGATGGACTGACTATGAGATATTAGTTTTATGTAATGTACCGCAAAGCTCTAACGCGAATCGAAAACGTTTTTTATTTTACCATAAAGTTAACGACTACTTTATTTGGTAAGCAATCATCCAATAAATTTTTACAGCACTTACCCTTACGCGGGTTACTTTGATTCTCGTAATATGTAGGTACAGTGTGTAATTACACCAACTAGTCGAAGCAGAGTTGCTTAAAAAAATAATACTATCAATGATTATGAAGTGTACTTATTTCTGAAAAATACAGCTTTAAAATCGATAATGATCTAGATGCTTGCAAATTGGATGATTACACTCTACAAACTTCCACTTAATTTTTAATTACTTCCAGACTCAAATTCATCGGTACAGCTCCATCTAAACTCAGCTTCAGTCAATAACATTTCTAACAAAAAACATTATCATTTTAACAAACGACGCTTTCCACTCCAGAGAAAGCCCCATTTTGAAAAGACGCGCGCTCCAACCTTTCCTCGTAAACAAGCCGCAAAACTCTAAACCATACCAAACAATATCTCTCTCAGCGGCAAAAATAAACTTCAACCAAACAGCCATTGTGCACCTTCGACTCGCCTGCCACTATCCGTCATTTTTTTCATTTTCTCCCGCTCTCCTTTCTCTCCTCCGTCATCGGCCTATCTCCCTACGTGTTTGCGCATGCGCGATGGATCTTTAAACTCTCTCTGTCCCGCGCAGAAAAGAAGGCGCTGGCTCAAAGCGCAGCGCATGAATATTCAAGATTTATTTAAACTCTCGGTCTGCAGATAGACGCCTCGTTGCCGGCAGTGCGTGAAAGCGTCCTTGTCGCTTGAACTTGTCCATTATGCGGCTCTCGGACAGCCGCAGGCTATTCTGTACCCGCGCGCCTCTCTCGGGGCCATCGCGCGACTCTAGTGCCGGCACGGCAATTACGCCTCTCCTCTGCGTGCACATGCGACCCGCATGTCCGCGAGGCGAAAATTCCTCATAGATCCGCCACGAGCGGAAAGGCTTATCCTCGATTTTAGACGCTGTTTTCTAGCTGAGAGTGAGGCTCTTGTTTGTTGTGGAGCTGCAGTGAGTGATGTTGGAAGCGATTTTTTTTATTTTTTTCTTTATGTGTGATTTTGGATAGATGTTGAGGAACTGTTGTATGTTCATTTATTTTGATGATGAATGTTTTCTTTATTTTGTTTTGATGTACGTTATAAATTATATTTAACAGAATGGAATTCTTGACATATAACTATATTAAGTTGTACCACACAAAAAATACATGTTTATGTAAATTTGTATGAGGCATACGAGAATTCTTACGTGTGTGATGAGAATACCTATGGTAGAAGTAACTATTAATAGATAAAAATTTATTTTATTAAAAATTTGTTATTTATACTTATTATTTAAAAAATACGTGAACTTTATTAGAAAGTGATTACAAGTAAAGCATCGAATAAGATGAAGAAAATCTAGGCTTTTAAAGCTTATCAATATTCTTCCGTGCTTCTTATGAAATACTATACAATTATGTGCTATAATTGGAATACATGTAAACTTTAAATCAAAACTTTCTGAAATGAAAATTGAAATATAACTTTATAAATTTTACGTAAGAGATTTCACTCTGATTATATAAACATGACTTATATCTTAATTAGTTTTATGAATTTTTTGAAATCTAGTTTTCAAATAAAACTTAATTACGGATTCTCAAAACCTTTTTATACTCAAAATTCAGAAACAGAAATGACTAAAATAAATCTATTCAAACTTTAAAAAAATTAATTCTCAAATTTTATATTGTAACTTTTACTAAGATTACTTACAGTAATTAGAACTGTACTGCAATTCCTCTTTGCAGAAAATCAGCGCTATTACGACAAGGCAAAGAATCACTCCAAGTCTCATCATCTTTCGTCACATCTCATCCCAAAAACTGTATCATCCAGTTATCCAGTTACACTCGACTTCGGTTAACCAACCAGAAAACCTATATCTTCGACTTCCGTCTCTAGCGGCTGCAATCGCCAGCAAAGGAATTCCATTTGACTCAGCCGAACTCGGCCAAAAGATCAGCTATTACGACCTTACGCAACCTCCTCCTCATCCTCCAATCTCGATTTCATCATCAGATTCCATTAACATCCTTATACCCATCCACCGACGTCTCCGATATTTCCAAGTACGTCATCAAATCCGATCATCACGCGCAATGCTCTCGCCGCACAATGCACATTATCCGGTCCCCTTTGGATGATGCGCGCTTACCAAAAAGTGACTCACATCTTCGGCGTCGCGCGCAAGCAACGTGAAAGTTCACGCGAATTTTTGCTTTATCCGTATGCGAGTTGAATCTGCAGCAAGCCGTGAGCTAAGCTCAGTGCACGCACTTTCTAATCGCGCGCCGATTACGCGCAAATACTCGGTACGAGTGTGTATACACAGGCGACGTGCTTTTCGTTGTGCGGAGATGCTCGTTTATATGGCGGCTCGTTGAGCACGCGGTGTTTGCGGCCGTGTAATTGAGACTGATTTGACGATGAGGTTTATGGGTGGTGGGTGCTTAAGGATGGATTTGTGTGCTTTGGTTTAGAGGATGGGTTTTGATTTTTGGTGGCGAATGGTTGTGCTTGGGTTTGTTGAGGAGTAATTTTCTGATGCAATTATTATTGTTTTATAGAGCGATTTAGACATTAGGTTTTTATGAAGTTTTCGATGAAACGTCGGTTTGTTGGCTAAGGTATAATACACACATCTCGAAAAACGTTACACAATTATCAAATATATATGTCACATTGCATTAAGTAAAAACAAAATATTACCTTTCTAGTATAGATAGGCATCACTGTATAACCTAGCAGCATATTGTACTATTTTGTTGAAACCAGTTTTACTTTTGAATAATAATTTATTTTAAGTTTATTATTTCTACAATTAATTATGTAAATAATATTAGGAATGGTATTTCAACAAAGAGAATTATCAATAAAAATCCGAAACTCAAACATGACTGTCTGTCAAAATCTGATACCAATTGTCTTACTGAACCAGGCCGTTTCTACTTGCCTACTATTAATTAGCGAAGATACCACATTTCCATTCACCCACCGCCACAATGATCGCAAACATTAACATAAACCAACCGCTAAAAAAACTCGTTCCAATCTCACCGTGCATAATAAAACCAGTCATTACTCCCCAACAATCCCAAACAAGTCAAACCTAATCAGAACCAAACCCGTATCCATCCGATCTTCTCCCAGGCAATCCAGCCACCCACTCCCCATAATCCAGTAGCGGCCCCACGACTCTTCCTTTCTTCACACTCTACACCTCAGCACTCGCATAAGTCGCCCAAGCTCGTCCGCTTCTCCTTTCTAACTCACGTGCCTGCGCACTCATAAAACGCGCATATCGATCTCGCGCTCACGCGAAAGAGAAAGAGCGCCGAAACGGAAATGCGCTCGCGCCTCGCATAAGGTCGAAAGTTTATTGAGGCAAAGTCGCGGAAATTTCTCGCGTGCCGAGCTATATAGCGCCTGGGTTACAAGCTTACAAACGTATGCACGTACGGGATCGTCATTTGAATTTTCCCGAGAGTGGCTGGCGCGCGAGAGAGCTATTCCCGCTTTTTGCGCGAGAGCGCGAGCTCGGAGGCAATTAAGAGTCGAATTGCGAGATTCGCGTTAGAGTAATAAAATTAGCTTTGAATCGGCTATTACTTTCGATGCTTTCGAGGTTATGCGCTGCGGGGAGAAAAGTTCGGAATTGCGCGCGTGCGTATTGCCTTTTCGAATGGGAGAGCATCGGAGTGGTTTTGTTGGGTTGTTGGTGATTTTGAGAAAGGCTGCAATTGCGCTGTTGAATTGTAGTAAAGACGATTTTAAATGTTTGATGGTCAAGGATTGTATAGGCTTAGTTTAATAAGGTGTAATAGCTTTTGTTGGGAGTTAAAAACTTAATTTGGAGCAATGTAATTTCAGAAGGATCTTTATGCACCATTTGCTTTTAAAAGAAATCGCAATTTTTTTTATTGAATAACGATTTTTTATAATTTTATTTAAATTTGAAATTATTTGTATGATGATAATTAATTAGAAAAATGATTGGTTAATGAATTTTCTCGTTTAGCTGAAATTGTTCAAAAGATAAAATGTTATATATAAATTGAAATAATTTTTATTTAAAAATAAAGCACTGATGATAATTAATTTTTTATTCAAAGCAAGCCAAATTTTTTTAACAAACCTTTTTCTCCTAGTTGACTATGAAAAAATATCCAGTGGAAATAAATTCATTAAACAAATATTAAATAATTGAATTTTATCGGTACTAAATTCTTTTATATCTGCACGTAAAAAGCGACGTTCGTAAGATATAAGGTTATCTAAAAGAAAAACAACTATTGATAACAAGGAACAAAATATTATTGTTAGAATCGAATCATTTTAGCAAATTATTTTTAATGTTATAATGTCAGTCGAGATCAACAATCTTCTTTTTCTAATGACTATTTATTCTTGAATTGCAATAACTGTTACAAAACTTCTGCATAATATCAACTTTCGTAAATATAAACTATCGCCGTTTACGAGGTGAGAGTTATATAATTTAATATCACATTCCTGTATCCAAAAAATGTACAAATTGCGATGATAATCTTTTTGAAGCAACGTCAAATGCATAAATATTTATTAGCAAAATAATTATCCGATTTATGTTGCTGTCATAAATACATTTTTGGATGATTAGTTAACTCCATTTAAGAAATTATTAGCAACATTTAATACATTGCAGTCTCTAATGAACCATCTTTTTAAAAATCGATGCAATGTAAGTTGCATAAGGATTTATTTAAAATTTAATTGGGAGTTTTACATACGTATGATGAATTTAGAAAATTATTTTCATCGGTAGCAGTCGTACAAAAGTTTCGAAAAGGTATGTTTGGACCAATCCAAAAACAAATTAGTATTCTTGATGTACACAATCATTTAGTACATGGATTTTATGCGTGATATTTATGCACATATCTGTAATTTTATGTGAAATTGGAACAGATCGCTACAAACAATCAAATTTACATAAAAATTGGTTCTTGTAGTGCCTGTAATTTCGAATCACATGTTGGTCGTTTAAAATTTAAATTGGCAAATTCAATATAAAACATCAAAATAAAAAAGTCTATTTTACATTTTAATCAGATGCTCAAGTCGGATGCGTAAAAATCGATGAGTTTTATTTTGATTTTGAAAGTTAATTGAAAATTCTGTAAGCAGAATAAAATTTTGCACTAACGAGCTCCATATTAATAGACAGAACAGCTATAACAAATTAGATAATTAAATTTATGTCACTCTGTTAATGAATGTATTTTTCACAATAATTTATTATCTGTAATTACATAAGTAATTAATAAAATTTTGGGTTTTTATTTTAAATAGCTAACGTAAATACTAATTAATTTTTACACAAACATCGATATTTTATAAACACATGCATAAAAAAATCGTTTTCATAAGTTTGTGTCATCAAATTACAACTATAAATTTTTAATCAGTTAGTTTTTGAAAAAGGAAAGTTTGTTATGAATAACATTTAACATAAACATAACACCTGTACCTAAATAAAAAATTAATCAACTCAAACCAGCCTAGTACTTCCAACCTTCCAATTCTCCCACTCCATTGCAAAATATTTTTCGAAATAATCCCTCCCTCAACCCGACTTTCCACGCAACTCTTCATCATCACCACCGCTTCCACTACAAGCCCATATTTCATAACTCAGAAATTCCAAATGTGTAACATATCTCCTAACATCTCGATCCCTCATAACTCGCTCGCAATTAAAACAAAAGCCCATAGCCACGCTCATTGCATAAACCCACAAAAAAAGCAGCTAAATTAGAACGCGCGGAGCGTTTACATTCATTCAGCACTCGGCGCTCTTTGCGAAAAACCAATCCAAGCCAAGGAGATATCTCCATTGTCCTCTCCCACGAGAAAGGAGCATCTCTCCGGGCTTAGAGAGAAATCTAAGAGAGATACTCTCGGCGCCGAGGCAGCCCCTCAGACTTTCGCGCGTTTTCTTTGTGGACGCGATATATACTCTGCCTTCCGGCTAGAGGCCAGGCGCGCGCTGCGTTTTCAAGGTTGTTGCACTCCCGTGCGCAAGAAAAAGAGAGAGAGAGAGAGAGAGAGATGAATGCGTGCCATTTGGCCGCGCGCGGAGAAAGTGTCAAGGCGCGCTTGCGAGCTGCTGAGCGCTCATCTCCGCGCGCTCTTGACGCAACCTCAAAAAGGCCGAGGCTGCGGATTTAAGAGTGTGCACGAGTATAATCGAGAGCTTGTTTTGTTGAGGCTTCTTGAGTTAAGGGCATTTACGCTATGGGTTTGACGTCGTTATGTGTTGGGCAAGCGGTTTTGTTTGCTTGGAGAGTGATTGTCGGGTGGATTGGAGCCTTGGGTTTGATCTAGTTGTAGGTAAGAAAGGATTCGGTGTAATGTGTGTATTAGATCATTTTTGTATTTATGAAATTGAATAGTGGAAATATCAGAATGTAAATTAACAAACAAGAAAAAATATTGTGAATAGGGATACATCTTTTATTTAAGTGTTATTATGTCACAATCTAGATGATCACGACATGCATTATCACAGTTATTTATTGTAGCTTCTCAAATGAAAAAATAATCGATCAAGAAAGATATTTTATTGTAAACCTAACGTTCTTTCTACATCGTAGTTGACAAATAGAAAGGTATGATATCACTATTAAAAAGACGCAATACAGATGATGTCGGTACAAGATAATACAATTTTAAAAGCACAATCGCAAGCGCGTATATAGTCTCCGATGTTTACTAAAGAATCAGTATTCGTTAGTAGATATATCGTCGTATTCAATCATGCCGTTACTCTTAAGCACTGTTACTTAGTTCAAGGAACATTGTGTATCGTTATAGTTTCTACGAAACGTTCATCTCAATGTAACAATGAAAGTTATCAATAAAAATCGGTTTGAAAAAAATACTTGAATATATTAATTTCCTTGAGTCACTTAATAAAGGGTCAAGGAAAAATTTTATTTGTCCTTCTTAATGTAAACTTCGTCGTGTACATTTTGTCACGAGTTATTTGTCATGTAATTACGAAAAACTCGCTTTATAATAATAATGAATAATGTAATATTTAAATAAACTTGCGTTTCAATACGAAGATTTTTTCCATTATCAATAATTACCTTAAATAAAAATCACTACGGATGCATATCTCTGCCATTAAAAAATCTAAATATAAATACAAAATTAAAGTCACTCTGTTGCAACACCTCATAATACAAATATAATTAAAATGTTAATCAAAAGTCTAAAAAAAGTTCAAAAACACTCTCTTCAACGTCTACTCAAACACACCCAACAAAATATTCACAAACCGACCCACTTCCTCCCGAGCCCACCACAAATCTCCAATTTTCGTGAATGTTAAAAAGCTTGCTCGACGCTCCTCCGCACACTCGGCAGCGCTAGAATCTAATTTGATTATAAAAAAAAGTGTCGCGCGCCTAAGTTATGCGGCGGTGGACCACTTTCCCACTAAAGCCCGCAGGGGGGCCCGCTTCTGATGTCGCTCGACGACCCAGATGACTATGTGTGTGTGTCTGTGAGTGTATACAAATGACATAGCCCAAATATCCGCGATGATATTTCATGGCTCTGTTCTCGTCATGGCTCGCGGCTGTGTCATGCTTATATACCAGACTCGCCGAAATCTGAACCGAGAGGTTAATCCTAGACGGAGCTGGTGTGATTAAGTGAGAGTGTGTCTCGGAGAAAGGTAGGTGTTGGAAAATATTTTTGGTGTGAGGTAGGTGTTGGAAGGAGTTAAGAGACTTTTATTGTTATAAATTGGTCAGAGGGGAAAAATGAGGAGTAGTTATTGAAAATTTTCATATTTCAAATCGCGAAAATAGTGCGAGTAAAAACTTTTAGTGGTTTTGAATGTAGATAAACGCAAGACTTATCATTCTCGTAACAAGTAAAATTTTACATTATATTCTGCCATATCCCACGAATTGAACATAAATTTCAAATCGTTATCTTCCATTAAACAGCCACAGCAATTGTAAAAACCACTACGCAACTTGCAAAACGTCTGAAACACATCGCAACTCTCTCAACCCGCTATCACACCGATATTTTCCCAGCACATAAGATCGCTATCCCCTCACTATAGAATCCTCCATCAGCCAATTTCTCAACATTACCAATGTCCCAACCACAAGCCCAAAAAATATCGATCCCATCCTATTCCAAAACAGCACGTAAACCCCACAATGCTGCTACACGAGCCAGCCTCCTCCCATGCGATCCAACCTCCGCCCAACTACATCCAGGCGGCAGCAGAAACCGGAAGCGAGCCGAGAGCGCGTGACAAGTGTGAGAATGGAATGGGCCAACTCGGCGCTGCTTGGCTTTGCTCGTGCTCCAGATTAGCCTAATAATTATGTAGCGCGTCGAGATGATCTTACGATGACTCGGAAATAATTGTCGGGATTAGTTTCGTCGGGGAGGCGCGCAGCGAGCTGAGCTAGCGCGCGCGCGAGTTAATAAGCCCGCCGGCTGAGAGTTGGGCGCGTTAATCAAATAAGGAATTACGGTCCGATTTGTTAAGGCGAAACTGCGGCTTACTTTTTTGATGGCTCTTTTTGTCCGCCGCTCGCGCGCGCGCGCGCGGCAAGTAGACACTTTCCGTGTTTACTTTCTCTAATGATGATTACAGTCGAAAGGATATCAATTTGTATATTGTTGGCTGTTTTATTTATAAGATAATAAATGATGAGCGTGGGTATGACCTGGATATTAGTGAAGATTGTATAAATAAGTGTGTATTGTGAGTGTTCATTGTATTAGGTGGTGTTTATTTTACGCGAGGAAAAAGTTTTTGGAAAAATTGCTATGCTGTTTTATAAAGGGTTAGTAGGTTGTGAGATTCAAAAATTGTTCAAAAAATGTTCATCTTTGCAGGTTTATTATTTTTATTTTATCGTGAATTTGTGTTTGCATTTCCAATCTGTAAAATAAAAAATAATAAAAAAAGTCATTATACTGAAAAAGGCTTAATGTAATTTACGAGAAAAGAACAGTTTTACTATCAACTGCAGATCTTTAGAACCAGTCTGTACTAAATCCTCCTAAAACTTATCTTAATTAGCATTCCCTACGCCTAAACAGCATCATCAACAAATTTCCTGTCAATTTCCCAACAGAAAAATCAATTAATCCCCGCCAATCACCAAACTCTCTTCTCCTCCATTCATCACATCCCAGCAACCTATCCTCATCCACATCCTCACCTACTCAACCATAATTACTCCCCCCACAAACCATAAAACTTCCTAATCGTTCCCTCCCAAACGATCAATCCACACTCATCTCC